>VZRO01005482.1:395620-423651 GCA_013397915.1 Daphoenositta chrysoptera | reverse complement strand
CTCACACCTCAGCCCGGGTATCGCTTAGTATATATCAGGTTATATGTTACACATTCACCAAGTTTCACAATTCGCCTATACATATGCATGACCTATCCCCGCTTCGTATTATAATGAGTTTAAAAGTCATTTCCATGTGCTCACGCCTGCGCAGTGTTATGTGGTAGTGGGCTCCGGGGGTCTTGGGAGGAAGAACATACTCATCCTCTTGTCTTGAACTTTTCACCTTTCTCTTTTGCGCATGCTCTCTTAGTCCCTGGCCCAAGTCCAAACAAAAACTCTGGTTTCAGCCAGCGTAGGGGGTTCCACGAATACAAGTTGGGTCACAGTCCCTGCTTTTATCAATAATCTTCTCATTCTGCTTTGACAAACACAATCATTGTTAAGTAAGCAATATACACTGTCTAGCAAGCAGTTTCTAACAAGTTACCCTGTAACTTCTAACTTCCCTGCATCATTTTGACCTAGTTTTGTCCTAGATCATCTGTTTTAAAAGAACTCCGCGCAGTTCTCCATAGGGAACCCGACAATAACTTCGAAAGTTTGAGAGAAACACTCTCAATACTCCCCCAGAGTTTCAGCTAGTGGCAGTTAATAGGGTAGATTACAGTCAATCTACCCCTCTCCAGATGTCTCTTACTAATTGCACCTATGTAATATCTAGTTATACACAAAACAAAACCCACCTGATAATTTAATTTGTAATCATCCTTTCCACTGAGTCTACATTTTTTTCTTTTCTTAGAAAAGTATTATTTTCTCTGTGTGTGAATGTTTACATTCTCATGAAAAAATCAATTTGGAGTTTCTAGGATAGCTCTGATTATGTCTTATGTCTTAGTGGTAAATAATTCCTTTCAGATTTGATGGCACTTTTGAATGACTGTCACTTAAGAATGTATTATAGTATTCTTTTTTGTTCAACTCACTAAAAAAAAAAAAAAAGAAGTGAAGAATTGAAGAAAAGTTACGAATACATCACTGCTCCTGTCAGTATTGTTCTTAGAAGTCTTAATGATAGCTAACATGCCCCATGTGATGTGCCCCGTTTGAGTTAATATATATGACTTAAATGTAAAACAGTAAATCAAAAAAATAACTTTGCTATCAGCATATGTTTATTCTTACCACTAAAAATATCCTGGTTTGCATTAGGACCATTTCCAGCAGCTCAGTTCAGGTACCTGAAGTACTGTGCTCAGTTCTGAGCTCCTCAGTACAGGAGACATGGACATACTGAAGAGAGTCCAGGAAAGAAAGGGTCGTTGAGATAATACAGGGACTGGACCATCTCTCCAATGAGGAAAAGCTGAGAGAATTGCGACTGTTCAGCTTGGAGAAGAGAAGGCTTAGGAGGAAAATTATTCATGTGTACAAAAATCTGAAGGCAGGGTGCCAAGAGGAAGGAACCAGGCCATTTTCATTAGTGTCCAATGGCAGGACTACAGGCAATGGGGACAAACTGAAATGTAGGAATTTCCATTTGAACATCAATTAAGCTCCTTATCATTGTTGGGATGACAGACCGCCAGCATATGTTGCTCAGGTGGGTTGGGTAGCTTGGTCTTGATGCACATGGTCTCACAGGAAAAAAAGTTTAACATAAGTGTCTAAAATTAGGAAAAATAATAAAGCAAGAGTTCTACGTTACAGAATCACATAGGTTTTAGAGTACTGCTAAAACTGCCAACAAATCTCCGTGTTACTGCTTACTAAAGAGGAGAGTTATGTAGTAGTCTGTTTTTATTCCAAACCATGACAGTAAATTTTAAACTGAGTAAGTTTTTCTTTTAACCAAATAGCTTACCTAGAATTGTGAAATTAATAAAGTGCCTGGATATTTCCATTTAAGGGAAACCACTCTACATGAGTATTTTGAGTTTTAAAGCAGCATTTATTTAAATTACACCTTCTACACATAGAAATTTGGAGCATTTTATAATAATTTATTTCTTTTTTACTTTTGTATTGTTTTTGTTTTCCTCCTGGTTTAAGTTTTGTTCTGAACTTGTTAATTGGAGCAAGGCTTTTTGTTTTGCTATGATGTGTTTTCTTTAGCGACTATTGCACTGCATTTATAATGCTGTTAATGTAATTCAACATACAGGTTTATTTGGAGGATTTCTTGTAGTGAAGGAAATGCTTTAATAGATGAAGAAATTTTGAAATTATTCAAACAATTTTCACTGAGTCATTAATGTTCCATCAATTCCTCATCATTTTCTGTCTTTACGAAGAATTTGGCATGAGTTTAGGATATTTATGCTATCAATATTTATACTCCTGAACTCTTTTTCTTCAGCTAGCTAACTATAGCTAGTTGTTTTGGTTAAATTGCATTTGTTTATTTTATTTGGCCCTTATGCAAATCCAAAAGGTGTTCCACCTCCACCCCGTTTCAATATGCTTTCCCCTGCCTTTCCTTGTATTTCCACAAATTTGCTTTTGATTACGAACAAGTGTGAGGGATTCTCATAGTAGATGGAAAGGAAGGGACAATGATAGACACTTTGCAGATTGGGAAAAGTCAGGATATGCAATGCACTGGACCTCTGTCCCTAAATCTTGTTATCACCATGCTTTGGAATTTATTCTGAAATTATTTTCGGTCCTTCATGGAATCCTTCCAAAGTGGCATAGCCAGACTGGACTTTGCTTTAGAAATCAGTCTCAAAAAACATTTTTTAACTGCCTTTGGGTATCTTGGTCCAGGGCACGTGTCCTTGGCTGGTATGGAGAGACAAATCTGCTAGGGACTCAGAAGTTTCCCTACAGAAATTGGCTGCTACAGAAGAGACTACTTCATTGTATGCTAGACCTTCTTTAAAAATCTTATGAAGTAGTCCAGTGCCTGCACAGATAAATATTGTACTAAATTTGAGGACTCCATTGCTGAGATTTTTCACTCAGAAGTAAGGGATCTGAAGTATTTCAATCAGAGGAATTTGAAATGCTGTAGATGAGTCTACAAAAGGGAGACCTCATAAGATATTTAGTGCATCTGGCATGAATTTAACCTTTTAAAAAAACTATCAGATGAGCAAAACAAACTTGTGTGGTCTAAGCTGTCTAAGCTTTATTATTTTTAGTGCATGCCATATGGAGTTATACTTAACAAACTAAATTACAGCATATAAATAATTCCTCACAATGGATTAGCTTTGTGAGCCAAACCTAAAATTTTGATTCATCAACATCCAGCTTCAAATGGAGACATTGATAAAATGTTAGTTGGCACCTGAAAAAAATTTGAAGTAAAACATATCATAGTCAGAAAATAATGAATGTATGATTTCACTCTGGTTTTGTGATGATTCCATCAAGTCTCATCTTCTGCCTTTAACCACTTTTTTATTTAACAATTATTCCAGAGAGATGAGCATTAACTGTCTCTTCTCAAATGTAAAGCCTTCATTATATACCAAGCGACTCATCTGAAAAAAGTGCAAAAGAATGTGAATTTGTAAGGTCATGGTGACTTATTTTTGTTCAACATTGATGTGTTTTTTTTCAGAAATTCACCAAAATTGGCACTTGTAGATATGTTCTTTGACACAGAAAAAAAACCAAAAACATTTTAGCTGTCATGAGGGTAGCAACACAAATGTTACAATTTTTTTTACTCTAATGATATCCTACAATAGATAAAGTTCTTAATTTAGAAATTAAAAAAACCTAGACCAGAGCAATGCAGAGGGGAGGGCCTGAATAGAAGGAACATCTAGAGATGTGTTATTGAGATGAGCAAGAAACTTGGAGATGCACATATGGTAAGGTTATGAAGATATATAGGAAAAAACCTGAAATATTAAACATTTTCTTCCCTTTCAAAAGAGATGAAGGAAAACTATCTGTATTGATCAAGCAAGTACATTTATAATAAACCTGCCGAAGGTTCCAAACTTAGGGATAAGCCCTGCAGCCTCACTGATACAGTACTCTTAAAAGTCTGTCTCTTCCAGAGAACCTTTAGCATTGGTGTTCTACCCTGTATTTGTTTTCCTCTGCAATAGTTATCAAGGGAAGGTGAAGGTGGGAAATACTGCAAACAGATGTAAAATGAAAGTCACAAAAAATTGCTTTATATATTCAAGTTCAAAAACATTTCTCTCTTTCTTTCCTCTTTCAAAAGGACTAATTCAAAAGATTAGTCCTTGTGGTGATTCAAACTGTAGTGGAGGAGGTTCTTATACCATGTAATCATCTAAAATAACAAATTATTTCATATCAGCTAATAGTCTAGTTCTAGCAGTTGTTTAATAAGTGGTTAGGAGAGGTAGATAAGTCAGAGAACAAAGATAATCTTTGACAGAAGTCATCCAGAGAACATTCAAAGGATATAAAAGAGGTCTGTTCCCTTTTCGACTTTTATTGCAGTGAAATTTGTGGTTAGCACTGCATGTCATCCCCTGACCTCGAGTTTAGAACTGAATCTTATCTCTCTGCTCTGACCATTACCAATTTTTCCTCAAGTACCTTGTTAAAACCTGCTTACTTGTTAAAAACATGGTGGACCACACCTGTTTTAACAAATAATGAAGAATCAGTCTTAATCAATATGCAAGAGGAGTGAAAGTAGAGGCATTAACCCTTAAAAAAAATAGAATAACACAGTTGAGTTAATCCCTAGATCACAGAAAATGCTCTGATTAACAGCACTGATGAAATATTAAAACAGGTGAAAATCCCAGTCCTTAAACTAAGAAACTGGTTCATGTTGGCTTCTGAGTTAAACATTATTTTCTTTATCAACATTTCTATGGACATTTCTCTCCAGCAAAAGATCACTTCCAAAACAGTTCTTAGCTCCATTAATTACATCACAAACAGACATTAAAATACTTCATTCTTTCTATACCATTTATACATATCTATCTATGTAAACTAAAATAAAGCATTTTGTTTTCATGATTCCAAGAGATGTTGCATTGTTTCTTTTCCTCTATATATAGCAGCTGAAATTTTAGCTGTTGCTAGCTGGTGGTTTATATAGGGGTTAATATAACCTCTCCAGATTTTCCCCTCACCTTTCTCAGGACACACTGTTATTTTCCACTGTGCAAGATTTTTTCTGAGCACGGCATAAGTATATCTTATCCAATATTGAGCAGAGAAGAACGTTTCTCTTTTTTAAAATGAGAAGATACCAGATGTCTCAAATCTATTTTCAAAATCACTGTTGTATTCAACATTTACTCTGCATTGCTAGAAGTCTTTGTAAATTGTAAAATCGTTGAAATAATTGCTTTTTCTTTATAGGTATTAAACACAATTCAGTACAATATTTATATCACCTAGAGCCAAAAGGCAGTAATATATCATTTAGCCTGACATTTTCATTAACATCTACAATGAGATTTCAAATAAACCTCAGTCTGTAAACTAAAGTAATAAAAGCAATGTTGTGCATGAAAAGTTTAAGATTATAAATATTTGGCTTTGATAAATTACGAGATTGTGGACCATCTTTTAATGTTGCTTAGTTCTCTTGTATTGAAAGGTCAAATCAAAAGCAATGTGAGGATACTGGATACAAGAGACACAATATAGCTGAAAATTTTCACAACTGAAAAAGATACAGAATATTTTATCCAAATCTCTCATATCTACACATTCAATCAATTTCAAGTTCTAATAGCTTATAAATCCATGCTTATCCAGGGATTTTTTTACAGTTTTTAATTATGGAAAATAGTATAGGGATCCAGAGTTTTAAATTCTAAAGCATATGTATCAGTATAGCCATTTAACTTGTGATTCTAATTAAAGAATTTTAAAAGCACTTTGCACTAGAAAAAAAAAATAGGAAACCTTATAGGCCTTATGGCCTTACAGGCCTTATGTCAGTTCCAGTGAAACTTGTGAGAAGTGCTTCTTGGTGTGGAGAAAAACAGAGCAGCAGGCATTAATGTGGAATCATAACAAGAGTTGCATAGAGAAAGTGGAATTTTTTGGTGATAATCATCTTTTATTTAAAGGCATTGGTCTCCTGTATGTCTGAAGTTAGCATGTGAAAAGATATAGACTTTCATAGGGACTTTTCCTACCCTGGGTCATATTTTCTGCTGACAGATAATGAAATTATGAGGTCATTTGATAGAACTTCACTGCTGAAGTGAAGATGTGAATATAGTGCAACCTGTGGAAATAGAGTGAAATATTTTGAATTACCAAGAAAAAAAAATGTAATAAGTAAGTTTTAATGGTCTTCCTTGATCTGACAATCAGAGAAATAAATTATTTGTCAATGTAAATGGAGGCAGGTACAGAAACGAAAATATGAGTTTTCAATGTTGTAGTCAAAAAAGGGGACGAGTTTGACCATATACACATTCTAAAGCAAAAAATTAGGCATTGTAAAGGAACAAATGGGGGTAAAAAAAGGAAGGTGCTAGTAATTCTGATAAAACAGAGGGAAAGGAGAACATCAGGAAAAAAGTGACCAGTGATAAAGACTGAGAAATGGGGTTGTTTATTAAATATATTAGAAGACTAAAAATTCCTTTAGAATAGGCCCACTTAGTTGGAAAACTGGTCTAGAAACAACCAACCACTGGCTTCCTCTGTTAGGATCTTCCAGAGGTTCACATGATCCTAGCTTCTGAAAAGGATGTATATATTTTTTTTCTGATATGGATGCATCTGATACCTAGCCACTAGTTCTCAACAAGAGTGTATTTTTAAGCATCTAAGATCTTCCATCTTTGAAGACACTGCAGTTTAATTATCATATAATAATAATATGATTATTTTTATATGATCAGGAAAGAAATATTCACAATTTATTCTAAAAGCTACATAATAATTCCTGAAAACAGTTTTTATTACAGTACAGTTTTCCTTACGCATCGTGTGTTTTTTTCCAGTGTTCCCAATTAGGGAAAGTAAGGGATAGTAACGAGATTCTAATGCACTTAATTACATGACCATTACCAGTATAATTAATCAACTGCATTCAGTGCCCCCCTACTCTTCATATACCCCTTTTCAAAAATGTTTGCAAAGCGGCTTGTGAAAGGGAATGCTATCATTGGTTCTGTACAAATACTGAGTGAAAAAGCAAGGCAAACCCCCTTGCTGAGCTCCTTGAAGAAGGGAAGTCTTGGGGAGAAAAATGGACCTAGAATTAGATAGTCAATCATAGAATATTGTATGCAGCTTAACATTGACACTTTTATTACCTTTTGGAAAACTTGTAGTAATACTGAACTGTGCTACAATGGTGCTTCCTGCAGGTTTCATAAATCTTCTGAGTTATAAAAGTTAAGCTAATACAAAGGGATGTCATCTTGGTCCCATTTGAAACACCAGCCAAAATCATTGCATTTCATCTTGCATAATTTTTTGCAAGAAGAAGAAAAATAGAACATCACTACATATGCATGACAGCTTGCTTTTTAACCCCAGGTGTGTTGCCACCTCTGTCCTACCTGCATGTCTGCTCTAGTTTCAGCTGCTACACCTGCATTGCTGAGATACCTGGGACTAGAACCTTCCTGAATCCTACTGATGGTGGTATGACATCAAACAGCATGATTGAATCAAGATACTTGTGCCTACAGCTGTCTTCTGTTTTGGTCCGTTTCAGAATATTTCAAAGACAAGGTGAAATGTGACTAATTTCCAGTTAAACCAGATGATCTAAGTTAGTCTCATAGTTCTTCTGATGCTTCACCAAGCTGTTGGCTTCCTGCTGGAAATAAGTATGGTTTTACTGTACTTGTCATGATGGAAAGCATCAGCTATATGTGTCTTTTGAATATATGGTATTAGCTAACAAGAACATTTAAATTACTGATTTGTCACTGCTTAAAATAATTGGATAGGTTGTTAGCATGACCAATGGCAATTCCCACGTAATAAGTCAGCCTGTTACCATAACAAGCTCTTCACTGTATACATTTTCCTCTCTGACTTTAAATTGCCCATGAACAACTTCTTTTACAATGCCCAAAACACATACCTTCCTTAAACACTGACATAGAGCTCTTGCTCCTCTACCAACTGATCCCAGCCCTTTATAGTCTTCTAATGTTTTGAGTAAGATACTGAGAGCTTGTGTTTTGAACCACCAGCAGAATAACTTATTCTTGTCTTAAAAGCATGGAAACCCATAAAGAACTTTCCATAAATAATTAAAACTTTATTCTTGCATTTAGTTTCACCCTGTTCCATTTTTTTTTTAATATTGCCATGACAAAGGACATGTTCATGTGTACAAGTTACACAGAAATCCAGCAGCAGGAAGTGTGTTGCAGACAGCGACAGTATAAAAAGGAAGCATTTTACTTTACAGTTCATTTCTCATGAAGCTTTCAAAAGTATATCAAAAAGTAATTAAAACTGGCCCAGTAGAACCACTGCGTAGAACTACTGAGGGATTACAAGGTTTAGTATGAGCACAATGACAGAACCTAGTGCTCTTGGATGTATGAATTTAGGAATTTGGTACAAGGTACTGGAAAAACAACAGCAACAACAAACAACCAAACAAAACCAAGACAACAACAACAACAACAAATTAAAAAAAAAAAAGAAAGTATCCATGGTAAGTGTAAGACAATAAATAAAACTCCTACTTCCATTTTGAATGTGGTCCAAAGTGGTAATTTTTTTTCCCTGAAAACCTTTCTAATTTCAGAAGAATGCTCTGCTCCTTTTTTCTTCATTTAAGCTGCATGTAAACCTACATATTTAGCAATTAAAATAATTCATTAAAATAAGACAACTTCTTTATTGTGACTCCTCATTGCATTTCTGAATTTGAGAGGGTAAAAAAAATCATTAAACCCAAGATTGCATGAACATTGATGATTCCACACTTTGGCTTTTGGCCAGAAAATGGAATACTTAAAACAGAAAATCTGGGTATGTTGAAATCTCTTTTTAAGCATATGGTGGCAGGAATGAACAGTTTTATCTTTTACATGTACCTTTGCTGTCTTGTTAGTTCATTAAATCATTTTTCAACTCCACTTAAACACTGTTGTACCAGGTCTAAACTTTCCTTCTATTTCAGTCCACTTCTGTAACAGCCTTAATGATAACGTTTATGCTGTTAAGAGTTCACAGAGAGTCACTGAGAGTAATCACCTCATTAAGACCATAGGTCTTTTGTTATCACATTTTATATCCAATTGTAAATATGTGTAGGAGGGGAGGAGAGCAGCTCCTTTTCTTTTTTGAAATCATGGCTTCATACAAAGGGGTTTGTGCAGTAAATGTATCACATGCTATCAAAATACAGCATCAATAAGAAATGAAAAGATTTCTACATATTCATGTGACTTTATGCATTTAGGCACTGAAAAGATAGGATTATTATACTCAACAGTCAGAAACTCATAGAAATAAAAGTAAGTCAAGACTATCCCTGCCAATGTTTTCTCACTTTGATACCTGCTACAATAACATGCTCTAAGTAAGCATGACATGAGTTAGTAGCAAAAAGAAATAGCATTATCTGCAAATAATTCTTTCCTGTGTGTGACTCTGACACAGACCCAGACCCACATGGAAGCTGAATCTTTTGGCCAAAAGAAATGAGCTGGTTTTATATACTTTTTCAAGGCACAGTATTTCCTTACATGGTAGTTCTCGCTACATGACCTATCCCATGTTTCCACGTTGGCAACACGCTTTCTAAATGTCCTTGTATGGTGTGATCACGCGCTGTTCATCCGCCTGCCAGCTTCCAGCAGGCTCCTCTCTGTAGGGCTCTGCCCTGTGGCATCTCCTCCCCCAGGGTCCGGCGGAGACAAGGCTCTTTGTGCCGCCCTGTGCTCCTTTGTGCCTCCACGTGCTCCTTTGTGCCTCCACGTGCTCCTTTGTGCCGCCCTGTGCTCCTTTGTGCCGCCACGTGCTCCTTTGTGCCGCCGTGTGCTCCTTTGTGCCACCCTGTGCTCCTTTGTGCCTCCACGTGCTCCTTTGTGCCACCCTGTGCTCCTTTGTGCCGCCACGTGCTCCTTTGTGCCTCCACGTGCTCCTTTGTGCCGCCACATGCTCCTTTGTTTTGCCGTGTGCTCCTGCAGGCATGTCCCACAGCCCGCAGCTCAACTCTATTTTATCTCTTCCCACACTTGCCTATTACTGGAATATTTCCCTTCATGAAATGTTTAGTCCTCTGGTAATTGGAAGAATTTAACTGCAGTCTTTCCTAATGCAGGAAACCGCAAAGTTACTATTGAGGATACAAGCCAGAAATACGATGATCAGTTTGAGCGAGGATAATATTTTGTATTTACATTAAACACAAGTTCAATTAGCTTGAACAAGCATATGACAGGTGTCAGGGGAATTATTTTTACTCCTTTACAGGAGACAAGAAATAATATTAAATTGTTCTCCTGCAGTCTGATTGAATAACTTCTACAGACTGTTACAAAATCCTTAGTCTGTTTTTCCCTCAGTTATTTCCCTTGTTGGATCTCTATAAATTAATACTCTGTTTAAAACCATGCAGGGTACATGGCAAAGGGAAGAGCTGCCTCACTGTGACACACACAAAGGAATGACATGTACTAAACATAGGTTTTCTGCCTGTACAATTGAGAAAGGGGCTGATCAATAGCTAACTCACGTAAGCACAGTTAACTATTAGGAGACAGCAAATGTTGATTCCGACAGCGAATGTTAATTACAAAACCTAAGAAGCCGGATTCACCCTAATCTTGTCAAGATAGAGGGGACAAGGATCATCTCAGAAACCGCTGAATCATTTCTCAAAGGACCACGCATGCCCCAGGGAGAAAGGTGAAAAGTGCCTTGTGAGGAAGACTACTAGCCTTCATCAGAAAGACCCCCGAGGAAGAGGAGAAGCCTTCCTCAGTGCGACCACCAGGACACACAGCGCATGCGTGGCATGTATGCTAATGATATTAATGACTTCTGAGAAATAAATTGTATAACCATGCCTGTCCCAAGGAATATGATGAATATTCATGATTCAACCCATAATATTGTGTAGTAGGGAGCACTGGGGTGTGTGTGTGCTGGAGGAGAGATCCCCACACATACCGGTACCGAAATAAAGCAAATAGCCGCTTCTCTGACTCTGTCTCTGAAGTGTCTCCTGGCCCGGTTTGGGGCGAATCACAATTAGTGAGCCACAGACATGAGAGTTTCTGAGAATAAGCAGAATAAAATGTAAACTTGTTTTAATAATGCACTAAAGTACTGTTATTAATATGGGTAGTGCATAAAAATATTACTGAACTGTCATTTTTTTCTGAAATGGGTATTTCGAGAGTTACTGTTTCTGTGGTGAGACACTATCATTAATATAGCCTAATGATATTTTGTCATTCATTCTGTTTTAGGCAGTTTAAAGTTAATCCTAGTGCATAAAAGGATTAATGGATCCTAAAAGGCACATGCATGGCAATTACAGGCTATCTGATCAGTGTATTTTATGTATTTGTCATGGAAATAAGCCTGAGCTTGCAAATTTAGGCTCGGTTATACACAGTAGATTCAAGCACCTGACCCCACTGGCTGTCTCTTTGCTGAACACTATATTCCTTTATACATTTTCCATTTTATATACCTTTGACATATGAATATTGAAATGATTGTGTGTTTCTTTTCCAGATTATGGAAGTGATCATTACGCATTCAATATGGTAGAAAATGCTAGCAACCTAGGAAGTTTCAGCATGTGATAAATCCAGATTTTAAGTCCTGAATTGCATTCCTGATACAGAATATGGAAAACACATCAGAAATAACCCTTCTCTGTCTTCCACAGAAATCATCTTCAGCTGTTCTCAAAGACAAGAAGAAACAATGTCTGAATACATTTAAGATGATGACAATATTTGATTCAGGTTTTTTGATCTTTACCTTTCACTGTCTTTGTCTATGTGGTAAGTAAGAGATCAGTCACAGTCAAATACCTTGATGAGTAGTCATATAACTGGAAATTCAATGGGTTTCTTGAAATTAGAAAAGTCACCCATATTCTTTTAAAATAATTATTTAACAAGTACTTATGCAAGGTTTAACTATAGAAGATACCCTTTCCCAGTAACCCTAAATGTTCCAAGTTTGCTGTAGTCTTGTAACACAACTGTGCTTTTTAAAATTTAAATTGTATTTATTGTTTCAATATATATACTAAGTGCCTTCATCCTTACAATTTCCTGTAAGATAAAATATCACTGGAAAGGTTTCTTGTAGTTAAATATTAAAAAACTGCAGAGACAGAGTGGAAATAAATATGTCTGTTGCATTAACTTTCCAAATCTTCTCATTAATCTACTCTGCTGTATGTCACAAAAAATTCATGTCTCTTCCATACTTCAAATGATCTATTCATTTGATGAAATGTGTCTTTAGTAATTGCTTCTGTTCAGAGTGGATTTAAAGTTTTCTTTATGTCATATTATGCCTTAAAATCTCTTTCTGATACATGCTCTCACAAATCAATAATTTCTGTCTTTCTGTTTGATTTATTTAGTGATTGATCTAGTTGGATTGGAAAGAGGAAAGAATGAGAATGTTGTTTATTTTAATTTTTACTTTCGAATGCATTTTGCTCCTTATAGAAATCTTGACATGCAAAACCACTCTGTGATTTGTGTATCGTGGTTTCATTACTGTTTCTTAAATTTTACTCTATGGCTCCCTATATAAAAATATTTTAAATGCCACATACAGATATTTGAAGCAATGCTTGAGAAAGTTGTATTCAATATGAATCCCTGTGAACTCTCTGGTGAAATATTTGATACATTTCACATCTCCCAAGGCTAGCTGGCTTATGCCTGATCAGACACTGACCATTTCTTGAAACCAGTTGTGAATTCTATGCATTTTCTTCTGCGAGATATAATACCTATAGCTTTATCACTCATTGAAATAAACAGAAATTGCCAGGAGAAGAAGAGATGACCCCTGTCTTTGAAAGAGTAGGACAAAAACCCCAAATCTATTCTACTTCCTGGATGATGGCCAAAACAGTACAGATATATTTATTATGAAGCAAGCTGAATTTTGGAAAGATAAATACTTGCTCTCATACTGCAGCTTGTGTGCTCTTCATGACAGAATTATAACTGTACAATGCTGCCAATTCTCTTTAAAATTAATGTCCTGGATTATTGAGTTACAGTTTGGCAGCTGATGATAGTACTTGTCCTGAATAATATTTGGCCAAAATGATTAACTGCTTTGGACAAAACAGGGTGAAAACCAAGATTTTATTTTTTCTAAGTTCTACATCCCAGTATTTTAATGCTGTTATTTAGATACAGAACAGCTATGAAAATAATTGATTTAGCTAGTGGAAAATATTCAACACAGTAGCAGTGTGTGGTGTTGTGTGTTTTTGCTTTCCTTTGCAAAGCCTTTTATGTCAGTAATGCCTGCCACCTATGGCAAAACAATCTCTACTATCTGTAGAGAAAGGCAGAACAGCAAATTTGGAGGAAAATATAATTGGTCATCCTCAGATGGGTATTTTTAACAACATGCTGGTTCCATGCAAGAATTCTCCGTTGCTTAGTGTGATACAAATCTGACTATTTTGCAGGCCTAATGGAACCCCCCTAAAAGGTCTCTTTCTGTCCTTCACATGCCCTTTTCCTAACAAACAGAAAAGTTATTTGGTCGATCAGATGAACTGTTAATCACTGCTAAATTAATTCAGTTACAGAAACCCTATTAGCTTTGAGCCCTATAATTTAAAATGATGTTTAAATCCTTTGGGGCAGAGGGCTGACACATTGGTCATGCAGGATTTAAACCTTACAGGAGAACTGAGAGAGTTTGTATTGTGATGGCTTCTTCCACAGGTGGGATTTACAGTCTATAAATACATTTTTTTGTGATCTTTAAGAAAATGAAAGCTTTAATTCAACTAGGGAAATGATTAATTACTTTCTATCCAACCGTGATTGCTTTGTAGATATTGGCTAGTATTTGTTTATTTATTGGTGGCTTTTCCATGAGAGTAAGAACACCATTAAATATCTTCTACTTCCTTCTGCAGGAGCAAAGGCAGGGAAGTAGCTTTAGTTGCAAAGTAAAACACTCAGATCTTGGAAATATTAGTTGCCTGGATGTTTTCAGGTTTTACCCTACTGAAATCTCTTCTCATGGTAAAGGTCGTATCAGCATAAAAAAGTCCATTTTGACTATTGAGCAGCTGCTGCTGCAGCTAATGCTTTTCGTGTGTGATGTTTTCTAATGTTAAAAAAAAAAAAAGGGCAAAAGGAAACTTCTTGTATACAGTTTTGTGGTGATTTTTGTGCAGAAACTGTTTTTCTTCCTTCAAATACAGAAATGTAAAATACAGTAATTGTTGGCTAATTTTGATGCATGTTGTGTAACTTTGTTGCATGTAATGGAATGAAATGCAAATCAGTAACCTTGATGGAGACTGGAGAAAAAGGAACTATAATCCTACTGACATGTTTCTCATCTTAAAATTTTACAATTCAGTACATTTGCCCAGAACTACAAAATTTATAGAACCTTCTCAAGTGGACAAGGAATTGAAAATCTTCTTCAATCTATGAAGTTTTTTAGGGTCAAAACTATCCATGTTTATTGTCATCCACGGTATTCAGGGTCAAATATTACAGTCCAGAGTAAGTACAGTTAACTTTCAGCAATCTATAGCAAATTTATTTCAGTTAAATAAAATGCTGGAGATACAGAGATAGTTCTGTATTCAAAAGTAAGCGATGCTATGCTTGTTGATTTCAAGACAGCTGTTCCAGCTGGTTTTTACTGGGAGGCACAGGTGATGCCATGATGATTTTTGCCTTTTCTTTTACACCCCTTTTATATACTTTTTCTATAGCTTTTATGTATTCTTAGTGCTTCTAGCCCACACTCTTAGACCTAATATTTTGTTAAGCCAAGAGACTAAACATCTTGGAAGCCTCGTAGTGAGGGGTCAGAAAGCCCCAGACACCAAGGTCCTCTCTAGAACCCATTCTGTAAACTGAGATAGGCCCACAGGGAAGGTTCCTCGGGGCAGGGCTTCACTCGAGCCTCCCATTGGGGAATCTTTGATAGATTTGCTAACTGGTAAGGCCTATAATGTTATACCCAATTCATCGTGTGTGGGCATTCCGGTGGGCTCTGCGGCGCATTCCGCCTGGGTGTGCTGCACCTAAGGATCCTTAAAATAAATACCCAGGTAAAAACCCCTTTTTCCCTTCTAACCATGTTTGGCTTTTAATGTTAAGACAGGGAAAGGCACCACAGGCACTAATCATACTGGAAGGTCTAACAGTCTTCATGCAAATACAGCAGAGATGGCTCTGAACTGTACTTCCAGTGAGGACTGCTGAGTGGAAATATCTCATTGTCCATATACAGACTGGTTTATATATATATTTATATATGACGTGGGTTCATTTCAGTCATATGTATCTTGGGGGACATATTGGTGTTTTCTCCATACTTGTTAAAAACAAATTAATTTTCCTTTGAACAATGTCTTCTGTTTGCTTTTGTACCATAGACCTCCAACCCCTTATTTCTCCAGAGACAGAACTGAGGTTGTAATAGATTTAAAATTTCTATTTTTAAGTATGAGTTTATAGACTGCCCAGAGATGTTTACATTTGGTGGCATTGACAGTGGCAACCTTCATCCATATCAATCAATTCGCTGGTGAACATGCATTATTTTGTAGTCTCTTGGCTCAAAAACAGAATAAGTGTGTTTCGAACATATATTTGGCACATGACTGACTGAAGGAGAAAATAATTCTCCAAACAGAGGACTACAGTGTGACACAGTCCCGTGTCAAGTTTGTCAGTTTTACAAAATGGCCCACTAACTCCTGCTAATGCAGGTTGGAAAGCATGCTCTGGATGTAGGATGAGATCTTTTTTCTTCATAGTGATAAACACAGGACTATAAAACAGTACCTTGCTGCAAATGAATGTGCTCCAGGCTGCTCTGCTACTCGCTATACTGAAAACTGGGGATAACTTGTGCAGTACAGCTGAACAATTTTGTTAAAATGAAGATAGAGACACCATCTGTGTATCAGGAAAGGATTATCTTCTTGGCCGTGATAACATTTTGCTTATATTATTCTTTGTAATTTATTCTGCCCTAAAATTTGAAGCTAAAATGTAGACTTCTGTGACATTTGACACTTGGAATTAAGTCTATGTGTTTCTGTAAAAAAATGCCAAAACTTTGATTGTGGGAATTCACATACCAGCAGCATGAGATAATCTTTGTATCTCGGCTACCAAGTTCAGCAACAGGTTCATGAAATTTCAAAACCTTTTCAAATTTCAAATTTTTTTTTTCAAAACCCTTTCAAAATTATTTTTTATTATCAGGATCTCTAAATTAATAGGCACATTTAAATAATATGTGTTTCACATGAACTATAGCCACATAAGAGGTTAAATCATTTAGCCTATGCAGCTGCTTGGCTGGTTTTTTTTGGTTTTACCAGATACCTACCAGAACCAAATTTTTGCAAGTTGAGTACTTTTGGCCGCGGCAGCTCCCATTCTTCTCAGCCTTTATCTGCTGTGAAGCAGGTACTTAAATATTTTGAAAATAAAAATCCTGTAATCTGTATTTTAAAAATTTCCATTTATTTTATGTACAAGAAGCAGCAATCCTTGAAAAGGTTATCACTGCAATATAGGTCAGGTCAATACTACTGCATGTGAGGCATCCACATTGGTGCTGAGTTCAGTTTCTCTGTTTCTTTTCATTTTCTGACATTAAGAGGTAAGCTGAAGGCATGTAAAGCAACATTAGCTTTTAGGACAGGTTTGCTACAGCTAAATGAAAAGGCTTGCAGCTTTTCTGGTGAGTCCTTTCCGGGTGAGTAATTTAGCAAAACTTCAGTTAAACAGATGTAAATGTTAAATAGAGATCACATGCCAGAGATCTCTATTTAAACACAAATGCTATTTCTAATGCAAAAATAGTGGTCCTATTTGAAAACATGCATTTGTAGTTTTGTTTCCTAAGCAATGGATTTGAATTTTTGTACGTATTCTCTCACCTAAAGTTTTTGTAGTGATATTTATACTGGAAAACTCAAAAATTATTGGTAATAATGCTATTTGTTTTTTGTTATGTTTTCAGTCTTGCCAAACATGAAAAAAATTAATACTTTTTAAGTTGCTTTTGACAGTGTTTCTTCAGTTTCATGCAGCAAAAAACCTTCTGCATTTCTAAGATACACTGGAAAACGGAATCATTATTGAAATTCTTGATTGCTATTAACAAGAGTGACAGGAGTTGCATTCCTATTCATTAATGTCACTTTCCACAATACACTAGGCCTTTAAACCCACATACTTTATCCATTTGCAATTCTTAAAGTATCATCCGTGACACAATTTAGTTTTTAACTAATCATGTATTCATTATACAAGTTCAAAAAATGAAATTAGAAATTTATATTTTTTACAGGATCAGTAAGCATTTTTTTGTTTCTTGTCTCCACCACTTTCTTGATGAGGATTTCTCTAGTATCAAGTGTTACAGCTTTCTGAGTAAATAAGTCACAGACTTAACATCTGAAAATTGCTTAAATTAATAGGAAATTAATAATAGAAAACTCCGTAAATTAGTAGCCCATAGTAGTTTTTATTTTATGACCCTGTATTTTTTGTGTTCTTCAATTTCCTAGACACTGGTTTGGTTTTCTCCCCTTTTCTTTTTTTTTAATAGGCCTCCAACACTTCTTTAAAAGAGTATCCTAATAAATCTTTGATTATATTTCTGTAGTTTTACCTAGATCTGATTGAGAAAAAAACAAGGGGGATGTCTTTTTTTTTTTTTGGTCAGAGCCATAGACTTAGATTACTGCTAGGGACAATTACTTGTAGTTCTTCTTTTTTCCCCTAGTAATATTTACTTTAGATTCTATGTAATTCCTGTTGTGTGGCATAAATAAAATGCAGGAAGAATATCAAGACCAGGAGCACCTAGTCTAGATTTGTGTTTGGTAGTTCTGCATCTGTTATTCATAATAATTGAAGAGTTTCATATAATTTTGGCATCTGTAAACTTTACCTAAAATTTTTTTATTACAAGAAATGAAATAACTCATAGAAGGATTTCAAAATAAATTTGTATTTCTCCTTTTCCCGCATCTAATTCTGCATCATGGAAACATATGGCTAAAGGGTGTTCAGGAGCTCAGTTGTCAAATTCATTGTCCTGGCTCAAATTAGATTCACTTAGACTTGATCAAAGAAGGGGGGAATGATGCCTTAAATTGTAACTTTTATATATTTCAAATCCTGTACTCCCTAGTGTGTAACTGAAGTTTCTTGTGGCTTGTTAGCTGCTGTTCTCTCATGCTGGTTAGACATAACAAATCTGTCTAGGTTTCTACATCAAGGACACTCAGATTGTTCTAGGCCCAAAATGTGTAAACTAACATCTTCAAGAAGGGGGGTAAAACTGGGGAAATTACATCATTAACTGAAGTTTTAAATGGAGAATTAACCTTGATATGCAAATGGACCAAACCTATAAAAGTGTGAAGAACTTGCGACTTGGGGTCCACCTTTGGAGTAGCCTCTTGGCTTCCCCGAGTGTACCTTTGAAGGCCCTTCAAATAAATACCTGCCTTTATTCCCTTATTCTTGTCTAGCCTCTGTTTTTAGGTGGCAACCCCAGGCATCACCAGCCTTAAGAGTTATACCCGGGCTTGGTAACATAGTAGCTTTCCCACACACCCTATTTTATTAGTCTCTACCTCCACCTTCGGAAGTTTTTCCCCAACACTGAAACTAAATCCTCCTTACTGTAATTGAAGACTATTATTTCTTGTTCTATCCACTCTGGACATGGAGAACACACTGTAGTTTTCTTGTTTGCTACAGCTTCTGAGTGTTTTAAGGCAACAACTACATGATCCCCAGCCTTCCTTTTTCACATTAAGCAACTCCCAGCTCTTCTCCCTTGTCAAGTTCCTTAAGCCTCATCTCATTCTCTTTGATCTTTTCTGGAACTTCTTCATTACTGTCTTAATGTTCTTGAATTGCCACATTCCATACTGAAAACTGTACTGCAACTGAATCCTCCCACTGAATATAGAGGGGCTGCTTCACATTTTGCAGATTATGTTCTTGTTTATATCTTGGTCTCCAACTGCAAACATTCCCAAGTTTCTTCCAGCATGACAAACACATATTTTCATAGAAGTGTGAACTGTGCTCCCTCTTTTCACCTCTGCATGTTGGCTGACAGCAGATTTATACGCTTTTATATTTATATTTATATTTATATGATCAATATTTAAAGGATTCAGTATTCTCGTTTATACTGTTTTGGATTTGGTGAGAAGGCATCTTGTTAAACCATGTGAAACAAAGCAAGAAGTGCTTCTTTTTCCATCAGGCCATAACTTTCACTGTCAGGAACGCCACAGCATAATTATGTGTGGTTGTTCCATGCTGACTTCTCCATTACATGTTTTTAATTAATTCTCAGTATTCAGGGGGAGTCATATGATAAAAGTAATCACAAGCAAACGCAAAAATATTAATATTTATTCATAAGGGTTTGTATAAACAAAGATTTATTTGTCAGAGCATTAGAGATAACTGTCACAAATTTTCACAGAATCGAGGTTCTTGCAACCATTTTATAAAGCTCCTGTTTTTATTTGGATGTGATAAGCTAGAAATAAAGGACAAAAAATTTTAAAAGGCAGAATATTTTACATGAAAAAATTTATCTAAGGAACAATACTGTCATGCCAGTTGTCATCTAAAGGTGAAAAGTCACATAATGTGAAAATTGGATTCACCAATCTGTGACACAAAATCACATATATATTAGTGAATTAGCAAATGAATGGATAAAAGGAAATCATATCCCAACAATTAATGAATTACGTGCAAGCAAGGATTTAAAAACATCCTTTTCTCAGTCTCCAGAAAAATAGTTTTAGTTCTTTATCTGTTTGTTTTTGCCTTATCACCTGTTGACATGAATTTCAGAAACCCGACACATTCTATGCAACTTCCTCAATATGCAGGTAAATACACACTGTGAGGTAAATTCTTCACTATGACCCAGAACTACAGCTCTTCCTGGAATTATACCATGCTTCATTTACAAAATGTCACAATGTAATACCTTCTGGAATAAGTAATCAGTTTCACATTTTAG
The DNA here is from genome assembly GCA_013397915.1 of Daphoenositta chrysoptera. Lineage (NCBI taxonomy): Eukaryota > Metazoa > Chordata > Aves > Passeriformes > Daphoenositta > Daphoenositta chrysoptera. The sequence continues at coordinate 403,524 of VZRO01005482.1, read as the reverse complement.
GTAGTTGCTAGCCCTAGCCTTAAATATATTAACATATTTTAAAATTGATAGCAGGTCTTAAGGGTGTTCATCTTCACAGAAATAGAAAATAGGTGGATTTTTTCCTCTGGAACATATGAATCATAATGACATAATCTTTCTTGTATGATTACAACACAAAACCAGTAGGTCATAATGTGCAAGGGAGTGCACACTGTATGAAATCTATTCTTAAAGATTTTTAAAATGTATTTTAAGGCAACGTAATTTCTTTAAATTATTAATATTGTGCATTTATACTCTCCATTAATTCTGGACTGCAAGTAATAAAAATGGGCACAATTCTTTTTCATTATGTTAAATTTTCCTGACCCGTACTGTTGTGACAGATCAGCAAACTGATATTCCTAACTGATTACAATATTGTTGCAGATATGAAACTCCAAAACATCTGTATCTGCAGTTTTAAAAGTGTGATTGCTGGAATTTGCTTCACCAATTACTTGAAGTGAGCATTCTAGTTAAAAACAATATCAAAACCCAAAGTAAATAATATGCAGAAACCAGTACGCAATGAATCCATAGGATACTTGGCACACATTTTTTATTAACATCTTTTTATTGAGACATGAAAATTTTGGCTGATGACTTTTTAATTGAAAATAATAATGCAAGTTTTACTTTCTTTAGTGAAGTTTGGATTTAGTTTTCTGCACAGTAATGAAAAAAAGTATCGAAACTCTGCCATCAGAATTTTTCATTACAGAAACAGATGTCAAACACTCTGCCTTATCATCCTTCATTTATAATTTTGTTATGCTGGTTTAGAGGCAATGTTCTAGAGATGTTCATTCCTGTGACCTGAAGGCATGGATGAATCTGTGACTCCATACATATAAATAGTCCTGAACATAGTAGATGTGGGTTGAAAGAGAAGCATGAATGACATACTACTGGCCTTTTTCACCTAGAGTCTCTAAAATGTAGAAATCCTGTTCTGCTAACGCTCTGTTTGGAGAAGGGGCAATATTTAGCCAGAGGGACTTTTACTATTTTCCCTTTACTCTCACAAGGAGCTTATTCTATGGATAAAGAATGCTGTTCTTTATCCTAAAGGGTCATCAGTAATACAAATGCAGCAACTATTTCAAGCTGTATCCAGGAAATGTAGTCTGTTTTCTTTAAAGGCTTTCTTTTCAATATCTTCTACTAAAAAAAATCTTTACCTGGGATTATATCAAGAATGATATATTCAAAATTTTGCAGATTAGATCTCAGGCTTTTCAGGCTAGGTCCACGGTGATTCAGTTTGTGTGTTCCTATACTGATGTGTCTTTTCAGTTTGTAATATTCCTGCTATTAAAAAATGCAAGCTGTGTGATAACAATGAGAAAAAACCCAGCCAATTAATTATAGATGACTTAATTTTTTTCTGTGTCTTTTCGGAAGGTTTACTAGAAAATAAAAAAGTAAGCAATTGGGTTAACTTTATGTAAAGTTTTGTTTAAATCAACCACATTTTGAAGAGGCATTCATATACCATCTCAAGCATGTCTGTATGTCCCACTCATGAACAGCAATACTTTTAAAAGCCATAATCAAGCTAATATTATCTTTGGTAGAAGAGGGATTTTAGTGTGAACTCTAGATTCCATGCTAGAGGGAAGCTCAGAACAGCTGTTATACCATGAAATCTTGAGTGTAATGCAAATGAAGGAAAGTTAATTTCACTATTATAACCACTTTTTTCCAATAGGTGCACAATCAGTTTTTATTAAGCTTCTGCCTGATCTGAATCTTGGAGCTAATCACTATGAAGAAAGAGGTTGGTTAGGAATGTATGCATTTGAAAGGTTTCCATTTTTCAAAACTCAACAAACAGTAGAAACACTTTCATTTCTAAAAAAACAAATGAGGTTTTAGAACTACCTTGTAGATATTTCAGGCCTGAGTAGCATTTCAAATATGGCTTTTATTGGTCAAAGTTCAGTCACAAAAGCCACGACTGAATAAATTCTTGCATTTTGAAAAGGTCATGGACAATAGTCAGGAGCATGTAAGCCATAATGTTGTAAGGTGTAATGGTTCATCTAATGTATAGTATCATCCTTGCTTCAGTGGACAAAATTCCCTAAAAGCTGAAATTCATCTAAAAAATACCTATTAGATATACAACATTTTTCCTTATTGGAATAGTTTTCTGACATCTAAGTAATCACTTATCACCTCTGGCAAAAAAACCCAGAACCTCCTGCAAAAAAGATTTTGAATGGTTTGTTTGCAAGACAGGAGGTCTCGGTTTCCTATTTTGCTTTATAAATATATTCAAGTATAAAACCTCTGTTTAGACATTTAAATACTATTTCTTTATTCACAATTTACAACAGTGGTCCATTCCCAACATATTGCTTTACTGCTACCTACAATTAAATCCCCCATTGGAAAATCTATGTTTTAACAGAAACAAGGATAATGTTTCCAGTGTGGACTTCTTCTTGTTATAGTTGTTGTAAATATATAATTATCCAACAACAGATGAAGTGGTAGGAACAGGGGAGAGTCAGATACCTTTCTCCAAATTTCATCATGGGTGTTTCTTATGTTCTGGACTGGCAGAACATTGTAATGGTGATGAAAGAATTGCCTAATTTGTGACTGTTCAGCATCAAATCCAGTATGATATGAACCACAAAAGAAATTAGGTGCAGCAGTCTAGCAGTCCAGTAATCATCATATGCTTACACTAGGCTTTTATGGTGCAATTTTAGACATGTTCTTGGCACTCTCTCAGCTGTGTTTTTCAAGACCAAAACATAATTTCTTCTCAGCTGGTAAGATCCTGGTTTTAAATGAGGAGGAAGGATGCTAGTTTTCACATCTTTTTGTTGGATTTGTAAAAAAATTTTTTGCATAAAACCTTAAAAGTAATTAATTCACTTTGAGAGAAACATTTATCAAACAGAATTGTAGTTGTCCTAGGCAACAGAACACCACTGTGCGCCAGAGCTACAGTTGAGAAAAGATTTCAATTTTGCTTCTGTAAAACACCACTGTATACTGCACAACATCTCTTCTACCACTGTCAGGATGGTTTTATACCTTCAGTTTCCATAGGTCTGCATTCATATTTGGAAAGACATTTTGGTACTAAGAAGTGTATTACTTTGATGGTATTTTATTTTTTCTGTTGTTGAGAAGACCAGAGAACATAAATTTTGTTCCCTCTGCTTTCACAGATATTCTCAAAATTGAAACTGCTAAGGATTTAAAAAAACCCAACCAAAAAAATATGGTCAGGTAATGTTAATCCTGTCTCTTTATTAATACCAGATTGTTCCCTATGATTGTTTTTTTTCCATCACGAAGAAAAATAATTTTTTATTTAAAACTATTAGAATTCTTTTAGTTTGGGCAAACTCACATGAGAAAATACCATGTTATATACTTAAAATCATAAAGTGTTAAGGTTGAATTTTCTACTGAATTCACAGCTGGCATTGCATTTTGTATGTTAAATATATGGTAAGTATCATGAGGGAAAAATAATCTAAATATCTTAAATTATAAAACATTTTTAGATAAACAATGAGAATAATTTCAGCAGTAGAATTGAAATGATAAATCTGCTCACATGTTGACTCTAGTTCTAATGCTTTTTTTTTTTTTTTTAATGTGTCTGTTTCCAACACTGGATATGAATTTTTTACTGCTGCATATTAACTGTACAGAGTTGCAAATTATGTCTTTTTAGAAATACATAGCTCTCTGTTGTTTTTAAAAATTAAACCCTTGAATGGAAAATAATAGTTTTAGATTTTTGCAGTAGGGTATACATATCTAGAATTTAAAAATTTTTTTTTTTGCTAATTGTAAGTCATATAAGCTTTTATCAACATACCTATCATACTTACAAAGTCATCATGGTAGTGTTGCAATATCAGGGTGAAGTCAGGTTCACAACACTCCCACAATTTTCTCTTTGTTGTTGTTAGTAAACCGAAACACAGAAGTTTCAGAGGTCAGACCTTTCGTTTCAAGCATAGAATCAATACATCTAGGGGAAGGTTTCACAAAGCATCCCAAAGTACTTGCATAACTGAGTACATTGCTAATATTTTTAGGAGCATTAAGTGGATTAATACCAACACTTGGTCTCTGCTATGAAAAGGCAGAGGTATGAAAAGGTGAGGTAGTTTACACTCAATAGCTCTGTTGTCATCAGAGCATAAACAGTTCCCTAGTTAACTGTCAATAGTGACATCACATAACACATGTTAAATATAGGTATTTAGATATTTTAGATGCATTTATTCCACTGTTTGATCATGTGTTGTTCTTGATGTATTGATTATTTATTGATGTATTGCTGTAATGAATTACTTTTATAGTGGTACTTTGCTTTGTCAGTATTTCTGTCACATGAATCATCTCTGAAATTCTGACAACCCTATGTGAAGGGAAAAATTATCTTTTCTCTATGTAACACTCAGAAAAGTATCTGTATGTTCTGAAAGCATGTGTGGTTTTGTAAGTGTCTGTTAAAGAAGAAATGAGAGAAACTATTATATATTTTGAATTTTTCTCTAAAGCTCTTGCATTTCTTAGCTCTAAACTACAATTAAATATTTCTCACTAGCAAATTGATTGATCATAATGTTTGCTAGATTCCCATTGACAGCATGTACTCTGTCTCTCAATTAACCTACTGATAGGAGGACAGTCTGGTTCTAGCCAGTAGTGCAATAGGACATTCAAATTAGTGGGTAGCAGCTGGAATTTTGGATTCCCAGGGCTGTGCTCATTATGGTAGATAATGAGTGCTGCCCCTGTCATAGTTTTCATTTTTGCTATGTTTTAATAAAATATTTGAATATTCAGCAAGGTCCCTACCCTCTGCTCTTCAGAATGTTCATCCCAGAACCATTTATTCAGGCATTTCAGACCTGATTGAATTATACAATAAACCTTAATTACTGCTGAAGCTACCTGGGGGGAAATACAGTTTCCCATTTTGAGGCATATCCTACAATTGGAGGAGAAAGAGTGACAGTGACAGTCTGCCCTGAGGCAGACGTTGGGATTCTGTAATTTGTCACATTTAGTGTGTGTTGAAGGGTCAAGTCCTGTTGCAGTATAATACAAACAATAAGGAGCACTGAGCACTTGTCATTATGCAATTATGAGCTTTCAATAAAAATATGATAAATCTGTCTAACAATGATAGAATGTAACAACTATTTTCTCCACGCTTTAAGCAGATTTACAGGCTCTTCCAATACAGCTTTGCTTGATGGACCTTGCCACCCTGCAACAATGGACCTTCTCAGGCTTCTGGACAAAAGCTTTTCAGAGCTGCCCTGTCAGCAGCTCTTAAAACCTGTCAAATAGTTCTGGAAATTTTGCTTTTGTTCTTTTTTGCACTTAACATTCAACCCCACTGGCATTCTGCAAAACAGAGGAAAATAATTTTTAGCTACATAGTTTTGGAATCAGACAGCTATTTAGTCTTGGAAGCAGACTTTAAAAGGCTAGATAGGGAAGTTAAAAAAAAAAGCAAAGGAGAAAATGTGAAGTTGTTCCTTTAACACATCCTTACTAGGCAGTAAGTGATAATGTGGAAGAACACCAATCAAGTAGGATACCTTCCAGACATCCTCATAAAGTCAAGAGAAAACATCTGCTGCCCACCCACTAACAGGGTAGAGTGCACAGCCCCTTTTTCATCTTCTGATGCCTCTAAGAAAGCTAACATTGGTTATGGTGTGAGACTGAGAAATGCTTGTACAGTTGAATCAGATTTTAAAAATTAAATTAGTATACATTAACAAAAAAACTCCAAAGAGCATACGGCCTAGAAAAATACAGGAACAAAACAGCGAGAACAAAAAGCAGTTCAACAAATTCAGCAAATGATGACTGGTGAAGAAGACATCATTTGCCAAAGTGACAGAATTGGGTCTGTTTGGGACTGCTCTCTACAGAGACATCTGGTATCTCACCAAATTACTTCATGCTTTTGAAAATCTAAAGCAGTTAAGGGAACTGCTTTTGACTGCAAAAGAAAGTAGTGGTTATAGTCACAAATGCAATATATAGGATATATGACAAAAGAAACTAATCTCTAGCCAAAGAGAAAACATAAAACAACAGTAAAAATTATGCGGCACCCGGGGTCTTCTTGCTGTTCCCTGCGTCCTGCAGAGGCCCTGGATGATGGCTGGCATTGCAGGACTGTGCCCTTTGTTAGGCAGAAGGTCAGTGCCCCTTCACAGCTCACTGTTTGGGGCTGCAGCCATTTCCCACCATTCAGGGCTCAACCTTCAGCTTGCACTCCGGGCTACTGGCAGTAGGTGTGTTCTGCAACAAGTCTGTGGGCTGCGGAGGGCCTACACAGGAGAGACCGGAATGCAGAGCGGGATAGCATCACAAGCACCACATAAAGCCTGTGTTTAGAGCCCACACAATGATTGATATACACAGAACACTTTTGATGCTTCCTCAGTAATCAGCCCTTTTGGAATGTGTACCAAAAGCTCTGTGTCATGTGTACCAAAATTCAATGTAGCAAAAAAAAACCCCAACCAAAAAAATCCCAAACAAAACCATCCCCCCCCACCCCCAACCAACAAAACCAAAACTAACCAACCAACGAAAAAACCTAATCCCCAAAAAGACCCAACCCAAACCAAAATCAAACCAAATCAAACCAAACCAAACCAAAAAATTTAGAGTTCTAAATAGAATGTGAATCTAAGGAATGAATTGAATGCTGAGGAAAGGGACACTCAGCATCGTTTTTTGAAGAAAGCCAAGTTTTTTAAGGAGCAATCTGAAGCAGTTTCTTTGCAAGATTTTGAATTTCAGTTTTGGAGATACCCGTGTAACTAAGTAGCATGAACAGCAAACCTTTAAAAGTAAAGATTCTTGAGAATATGTGAATTTTATTTTGCTTGACTTTAGTCTGTGACACCAAGAGGTATGGCAAGCACAGGAAATATTTTGTCATGTAGTCACAGAAACATTGGTTTTGCCATTTCACTGATAATGGCCCTGTGTCTGTTGTCTTTTACATTGAATTCCCCAAATGTCACCGTGAAACAATTTGTTCAGATGGTGATGTCAGACTTACTGAAATAAGGCTTGTTCTGGTACACTTGATAGCACTTAAGGTGCTTCAGTTCCTTCTGATGTCAGTCAAAGACAGTGTGTAACATTGCATCTGCGTAAACACAGTGTCCTCAGAATGTTCTAGGGGTCTGTCTAATTTCTCTGGAAAGCTCTCTGGAGTTTGCTCACCTTTAGAGTTTAAACCCTGCTGCCTACCAGTAGACTAGAAACATAACTTTTCAAACAACCAAATTGCTCTCAGTCATCAATCTACAGTAAGATTTTTTCGTAATTAGCTGGTGTCCTTATCCACGAATGAACTGAAAGTTCTAGGAGCAGCACCTGGACTCTATTTTAAGTTATTCTGCCTTAAGTGTCACACCGTGTAATGCACTGTTATGTCAATTAAAACTCTGTGATCCCGTGTATCTAAACCAACCTAGCAAACTAATGGGAAACATAGCTGAGAAGGATGAGTCTGTTACTCTGTTGGACGGCTCAGGGTACTGCTGTATGGCAAAACGTTTCCCTACCTGTAGAGCTCCTCTCACGGGTGCTTTGCTGACAGAAAGCTACAGCACTGTCAGCTTTCTTCTAGCACTTTTGGGTTGTTTTATGGAGTTTTTTTCTGACTTTTACAAATTTTTTTGGTATGTGTCTTTGGGGGTGGGTTTTTTTCTTTTGTTTGTTTATTTGTTTTCCTTTAGGGAAGGGAAGCGGTCGTTTCCTCGCGCTGTAGCGTTGCTATGTAACAGCCGGGCCGTCACGGGGGCCGGGCGCGGCCATTTTGAAGGCGGGCGGCGGGGCGGCGGCCAATC
>VZRO01005482.1:308525-395566 GCA_013397915.1 Daphoenositta chrysoptera | reverse complement strand
CGGGGGGCGGCGGTGGGGGCGTTGTGGGTGCGGGAGCGACCGGCTGGTGGCTGCTCCCGGCCGCCTCTCGCGTGCCCGCGTGGGTGGTGGCGGACAGCGCATCCCGCTCTTGATGCCCGCTCAGTAGTGTGCGGTCTGAAGTGGTTTCCGGAGTCGGCGTCGGAATTGAGGGGGTGCGGCATAAAAACCCCGCTATTTTTACCCGGTACTAACCGGAGTTGTCTGTGGCTGGGTGCGGTGTTACATCCTTAAGCACTGTGGTGCAGCGGGTCAGGTAAAGGGTGCCCGGCCCCGGCAGCCCCCAGGCCGCTGCTGGCAAGGCGCGCCCGGAGTGAGTGAGCGCGGCTCGGGCTCCCCGTGTGCTCCGCAGGTGGGCGTGTGGCCGTGACTGCTGCGGGCAGTGCTCTTGCGTGCCATCGGCTTGCCCACTCTATACATTTAGCCAGCTGATCATTTTAATCGCTACAAACTCATAGATTCCTGAAAACTCCTAGCATGGAGCTGGATTTTTCAGTTTTACTGTGTGCTGCATATTTCTTGTAATTTGTCGCCAGCTGGTGTGATGTCTTCTGGTATCCGTATTGAGTACATAATTGTCGTCTGCATACATTCTCAGAGCCAGTCAAGGTAGACTAAGGTGGTATCAGATGCACTAAATTCAGTGCAGAAAAGTTCAAGTTTACGTACTTGTTTTCCATTTGGAAAGCATTGTGGGGTCTGATTAGTTTGTCCCTTTTTGTCTCGACTTCCAAGTGGGTTAAACATCAGTGCTAGGGCCCGGAGCGCATTTCTTCTGTTAAAGGTGTGGTGGTAAGGTTTTGCAATGAAAGCTCCCATGAAAATAATATTGCTTAAGATTTGGAGATAAAAGCCTAATATTTTGCACATTGATACATCAGCAGAAGCCACTGGTGCCTTAAAACCTATGGCCATTTTCTGAACCCGAAGTGTTGGATTATAATTTAATAATTTCTGTTCCTGTGGCCACAGTGTGGTCATTAAATGCTAGTAAATCAGACCTAAAAAAAAGCAAAACGGTCTAGAGGAACTGTGTTAATTGAGTTTATATGCTATTATTGCTACATTTCTAGTCGTTTAGATACTAAACAATATAATTTTTTTCTAAATTATGTTTTTACAGATGGCTGTCCTCACATGCTTGTATCTGTCCATTAACTTGTCCTAATTTGACATACAGAATATTTGAGAAGATTGGTTGAAGCTTTCTAGTCTATGACAAATAAGAAGAAATGTTTGCAATGCGAACAATGTTTGATATCCTGTGTGGAATACTTAATGCTGTCTTGAGTATAAATAAATAAATAAATGTATCTTCTAAATATACTGACAAACGTCCCTATTGAGACTGTAGAATTACTTAACCCTTAATAGATATGTCATAGCAGTATTTAGAGATTCTTTTTGGAAGTTAGTGGTGTTTTTCTATGTGGGTTCTAAAGTATAACAAAAACTTATGCATGAAAAGTGCTTAACTGAATTTTACTGTGATATGTATATCCCGGTATGCAATAGCAAAAATATTTAGGGGCACAAGTTTTACTATGTATGATGAGAATTTAGACTTGTAACTGAAATAGCAGAGAAGCTCACAACTAGTTCTGTATGTTTCCCTTGCTGGTGGGTCAGGGAGTATCCAAGGCTTTTGGGCAGACCTTGACACTACAAAGTTAAATATTAAAATGAAAACAGGATCTCTGTAACAGTCAGTGCTTAAAGATCAGGGCTTTTGGGCTCTTGATAGACCTGTTAGTGTGGGGAGAATAAAAATGCAGATTTTTTGGTTTTTGGTGGCTTTTTTTTCCCCCGAGCCCTTTACTCATTCAGCTTTACTTGCTCAGGTACTGAGTATCATCACAAGACACTAGGTTTTTAGCTACATACACATTAAAGACGTGTAAATGCAATACAATATCCAGGAACATTTCCATGTTTTGGGTATGCATGTTGAATTGGCACTGTGTTGCAGAACAGTTATATATTGAAAAAAGTTTATTTTTTTTCCCTTTCTTATTTTAGAGAGAAATTTATCACATAAAGGAAATGATTGAGTCAGTCAAATTAAGAAGACAGTGTATGCTGGATTTCTACTCACATTACGAACACCTTTGTGAACTTCAAGGCTCTCTCCCACTGAAAGCTGTGAAGGCTAATGTGACTCATGATGCTATTGATCTAATTGTAGATCACATCAAAGCTACCGATTGGGCACCACTTCTGAATGCTCTCAGGCATAATAAGACTCTGACTTCTATTGGAATAAGAAGTTTACATCAACATAGTCTTGAAGAATCAGGTCTGTTTAAAAGATAAGTGTGTTGATTTATGCATGTTAGAATTCATTGCATAAATCTGTGATTGAATACATGGGGGAAGGAATTGTTATGCCTAAGGAATTACTTTTATTTAAGAAAGTACATGAAAAAAAGGAAGGTATGATTATAACTGCTTTTAAGCCAATAGGGACTGGATTTTACTGATGTGTAATTTTTGTTTTTTACTAGGTGTTGAAAGATACAAAACTTACTTTAGAAAGAGAACTCCAGCAACTCTGTCGAAAGACTTGACTGGCCAACTATGCAAAGCTGTGAGAGGCTGTCTCAGTATATCAGATGTACTAAAAAATTTAGAACTTCAGGGTTTACTTCTGAGGGAAAGAGACCTAGCACTTTTAACAAAGGTGAGAATGTAATAGTATACAAATAAATGAAAAATATGCCTGGGACAAGGAATAGTAGCAACTAAATGATGTAAGTATTTGTTGCAGACAAGGATATTTCTCTTCTAAGATATCTTTGTGTAGTCTGTATAAATACATATAGAATGATTGTGCTGAGACATTTAGTATAACCTAGTCTCAGAATCACATCATGGCATATTAGAAAAGTGTTAGCACCATCTCTGCCATGTGCTTGAGGCATATGACTTACACTTATGACTGAAATCACTGTGCATATATGTGATAGAAGGGAAGTTGTGAGACACCGAGGAGATAAAAACTGGTCTTCAGATGTGTTATTTTAAAAGCTCCAGTTTGCTCGTGAGTGGCTTCTAGGAAGGGAGGTTGCTGCTGGTTGCCCACAGGCAAGATTTCTCTGTGATAAAGAAATGAACCTGCTTAAACTGAACTTGAAGGTTTGCTTGTTTTGACCTTCAACTGAATCCCCTAGAGTTTCTTGTAAGGAGCAGAGTTTGAGCAGTTTGGGTGACTTGGTCTTTTCTCCTTTTTTTTTTTTTTTTGCTTTTCAAGCCAGATAACAACACTGTTTGTTTTATTCTTAAGGGCTTGGCCTCAGCTTCATCTCTGGAGAGTGTCTCCTTAGCCCACTGTCCAATTGGAGATGCAGGGTTAGAAAGTAAGTTCAGAATGAAAACCTGTAAATACACTTTTCTCTTTTTAAGTTTGCAAGTAGGTAAGCAAATTTTTTGGTATTTCCATTCCTGTTTTAAATTTGTCTATAGAGATTAAAATAACAATCTTCACTTTATTCTGCATAATTCAATAGCATTTAAAAACTTGAATTTCTTTACTTCATGCTAGTAAATAACTATATTATTTTCTAGTGATGTTTATACTTTTATTTAAAACAGCACTCATATTTCTTAAGTCTTTCCTGATATGTTTGTTTCTATAAGTAAACTGAATTAAAATATGTTCTAGCTTGTTCAGATATTCTTTGCTGAACATTTGCACTAGAAATGTATGAATTTAGAACACATTAAGTGTATTTAAAATCTGCTTTGTATTTCAGCACTAGTTCTTTGTCAAAGCTTTTGGCTGTTAAAGCTGCCCTTTTAATAGGCCACTGAAAAAGTGTATTCTGATAATATGGAAATGCTGTGTGTAGATAACATGTATGCTTTTGTTTTCTTCAGCAATCTGTCAGAGTATAAAGAATACAGCTACTATCAGATTTGTAAACTTCACGGCATGTAGCCTCACATGGCGAGGGGCAGAGCACATAGCAAATGTATTAAAGGTAATTTAATCGACTTTCTTAGAATGGTGTGTGTAAGAACTTAATACATTTAATTTTTTACTTTTACTTTGAAGCTCAAAATCCGTTACGGCAGTTCATGAGGAGCTTGTGTGAATACCGAAGTTAAGTGTGCGTTCTTATGAAAGCTGTAACTTTGTATGACAAAAGTAGCTTTGTGTACTGGTGTGAGATTTAAATTTGGTATTTCTTAGGAAAAAAAATAAATTAAATAATAGAGTAAAGTACTTTCTTTAAATGAGGACTAGGGCTGTAAACATCTGACACCTGTTTTAGGGGCTGCTTCTTTTATTGTCAGTAATTTTGAAAAGTGCCTCAAGTATTCTTAAGCACTGGGTAAGAATAATCAAGTTTACAGTTTAGAAACTACTGATCAACTGATCAGTAAGCTTGTGCCTAGTACTGTATTTTAATTAATGTTAATTGTGATTTCTGTGAAAGCTCAAAATTTCGTAGTATGCATGTATTTCCTATTCAGTGTGCCTTGAAAGTGTCTGTCAGAAGAAGGTAATAAGATACTTTGTAGCCAAGTGTAATAATTTGCATTGCAAACTGGGTAGCCAGAACAAATACGAGTTACTGGTAAGGTTTAAAAATCAGTTATGTTTCTTAAACTCAGAAATTGTGTTTATGGTATGGTTTAGTATACCAGCATATATTTCTTCTGCCAGCATTCAAGCCGTTGAACATGATTTACAAAAAAAAGGTGACTTGTGATCTTGTCATCGATAATGGCTTTGCCATTGCATTTGGTAACAGGTTCTTTGTTTGCAAAGCACCAGGCAATAAGAAGACACGGTGAAGCTTGGGCTGAAAGCCTACGTTACAGGAGACCTGACCTTGAATATATGACAGGTTTGAGGCGGATCACTTTGAACTGCAACATGCTCATTGGAGATAGAGGAGCAAGTGCCTTTGCAGACTGTCTAGGAGAGGACCTTTGGCTAAAAGGTATTACAAAGTCTTTTACTGGTGAACAGCAGAGTAACTGAGTAATTCAGGAGTTTCCCTACATAGTAACTATAGATATATCGATGTGTAGGTATTGAGATATTACATATGACATAGAATGTTGCCTACAACAGCAAATTCTCCATATACTTCATATCTGGTTATTAATTGTTGCTGTAAGGATTTCTGCAAGGAGATTTCCATATCTCCATCTCTTCTACTAGCTTTTCTACTGTCTCTGTATCTCACTACTACATCTCTTAAAATATACTAGTAGCAGACAGAAGACTTATAATTGTCAGTTACAGCAGTAGCAGCCAGAGGAGTAACTCACTATGTGGGTGGGAAAGAGTACTCTTTTTTTCCAAAGAAATCTCTCTTCCTCTTTTGAAGTATCTGAATACTGTTGTGTTACCTAGTATTGTCCTTCAGTATTTTTGAGAATTAATTAATTACTTGTTCTACAGTGTACCTATACAAAATTACTTATGGTGCTGGTGTAGCACCAGCTACATTCTGTATGTGGAATCAAATACCTGTTTTATTGTTTTGTTTTATAGTTTGAGTCAGGTCTACAGGTAACATCCATACTGATGGAAGAGGATCAGGTTAGAGAATACTTAAAGAAGCTGGACAAACAGCAGTCCATAGGCCTTATAATGGGATGCATTTGCAAGTGCTGGGGAAGCTGGCTGATGTAATTTTGAGGCCACTCTCAGTAGTCTTTGGAAGATCATGGTGATTGGGAGAGGGTGCATGAGGACTGGAGGATAGCTAATGTCATGCCTGTTTGCAAGAAGTCTGGGAAGAAGGACCCAGGAAACTACGGACCAGTCAGTCTTACTTGGATCCCTGGAAAAAGGCAAGGATGTGCAGCCATCCAGGGGCATCTCAGCAGGCTGGAGAAGTGAGCTGATGGGAACCTCATTGAGTTTAAGAAAAGGGAGTGTGGAGCCCTGCACTTGGACAGGAATGATCCCGTGCACTAGAATGTGCTGGGGGCTGTGTGGCTGGAAAGCAGCTTTGCAGAAAGGGTGCTGCAGATCCTGGTGGACCACAAGCTGGCCATGAAACAGTGAAGTGCCTTTGTGGCAAAGAGGGCGAGTGGTGTTCCAGGGTGCATTAGAGAGAGACTTGTGAGCAAGTTGAGGGAGGTGATTCTTCCTCTTTACTCAGCACAAGTGATGCCATGGAATCTGCAGTACAGCAGAGAAGTGGAGCTACTGGAGAGAGTCCAGTGAAGGGCCACTAAGATGATGAAGGGACTAAAGCAGCTCTGATTTCAGAAAAGCCTGAGGAAGCTGGGACTGTTTGGCTTGGAGAAGAGAAGGCTCAGAGTGGGATCTTAGTAAGGTGTACAAATATCCAAAGGGAGGATGTAAAGGAGATAGAGACAGACTTTTTCCATCGGTGCCTGGGGACAAGGCAAGACTGAGTGGGTAGAGTCTAAAACACTGGAGGTTTTTCCTCAACACTGTGAAACCTTCTTACTCTGAGGGTGACTGAACACTGGCACAGGTTGCTCATGGTGGTTGTAGAGTGGTGCATATTACCTCCTCTGCAGATGTTAACAGTTATTTCTTAATGTTGAAAAGTTCTAGTTGTCTTCCTTGAAAGTAGTTTTACAAATGACTTATCATCATGTTCTCATTCCTCGTGCTTCATGTTCTATGAAATTGAGGTTTTCATTAATTTTTTTAGATATCAACTTTTAAAATACTAACTAAATGCAGTACTACCTCCACTGATATTTTTTTCTCCTTAAACGTTTTAGCACTTGATTTGCAGCAGTGTGGAATATCCAATGAGGGAGCAAGGTCATTATTAGATGCTCTTCAAACTAATACAACATTAGTGGTACTTGACATAAGAAAAAATCCATTAATTGGTATGTATCTGTGTTTGCATTTATCTTTTTTGTGTGGTTGTTGGGATTTTATTTTCTTCTTCAGTAACTATATGGGGAAAGGTAAACTGCTTTTAAGAAAAAAAGAACATGCCACAGTAGTTTGCTAAACATTCTTAAAATGGGAAAACAAGCAGGATAGGTAATGTGTACTGTTTATTCAGTGCTCTGTTTGTTCACATTAAGAGTCGTCTCTTACAGAAAATTCTTAATAAGGTATTTTAATTAATTCTAGGTCACGTTCTGATGAAAAATATTATTGAAAGAGTTCTTAAGAATGGAAATAGTGCTGATTCAGAGGTATGTATTACACATTTTGGAATGAGTTTGGGTTTTCCTTTGTAGCTTCCATTGCATTTAGTTTTTTTTAAGGGTGACTTTTTTCAAAATTAATTTAAAATAACTATTCTATTACAAACAGGAATTTGACTTGGTACAAATAAAAAAACATCATCTAGAGGAAAACCTAAAACCACTATGAGGAACATGTTACTGTATTGGGCTTTTTGTATGATTTCTTATGGAATTAAAGCTGTCACATATTACAAAACCTGGATATACATTTAATGGAAAGAAAAATGGAAATTTGTGTGTGTATTTGGACATGACCATAGAATTTTGATCCTGGACTGCTGGAGGGCTTTCTACTACATGCGTCCTTGTCAACATGGTAATAATAACTTCTAGTTAAAAAGTAAAGGAAACCACAATTTAAAATTTAACATTGAATTTATTTTGAAACTTATTTCTTGTCACTAACTTCTGTAAATAAAACTTTAAGTTACTCAAGACTGTCCTTTCCAATGCAAAACCATCTATGAAAACAAAAGTTCAGTTAAAGTACGGTACTCCCTTTCATCTTTGTCTGATAGTGCACACAGACTTCACAGTAATGTGCATGAACTGAATATCTAGACCATTTATGATTAGATACACTGTTCAAATATACAGAAATCTGATTCAGTTCTCAAAAGGGTCTCAGCAACCCCAGTTCTTGTGCTGGAATTTAATGCTCTTTTGGTTCTTGAAAAGACTAAGTTAAGTCAGAGCTGTGGATATGTAGGGACTGTCTAGTAAACTGAGAATTTGTGTATAGAATTTCTGGAGGATTAATACAGTTCCCCACTTCAGTCTCTAGAAGACCTTTTTTGAGAAGTTGACATTGGTTGTGAAGATGTACTCTTACTGCTTGGCAGATGCAATCACCACTTGCAAAATGTCACAGGGATCACATGGAAAATAACATCTACCTGGAAATGCTAAAGATAATTAGAAAGTCAAACCATGGAAAGAAGCAACTCTGGGGAATCTCCCATATGCTAAAAGATCACTTGACTCAAGACATTAGTTTTATATTCAACCAGTTAGTGTGGTATTTTAAGTTTTATTGGCAGTGCTAGTAATTCTTCATACTTCATTAGCAACATGAATGAAGAAATACTGACCACCGGCTTGCTAAGTAGCTTTACTTCTTCTGCCAGGCACAGCTGTCTTTCCTTCCATCCTGCTTCATGTAAAAACTGGTTGGTTGTTTTTCAGCAGCATGTAGTTGGTTGCCTTCTGGGCTGGGTTTTTAGGTTTGCAAGAAAGTTCTCTACTCCTAATTGAGGTGTTAAAATCTGATGGGCAGCTAAAACAAAAGCTGTATTATTTTAGCAGCACTGTGTAGTGAACTGTAATCATAGATACGACTGAGTGTAATAGGTGGTCAAAGTTTGTGTAGTTTCTGAAAGACCGAATAGATTGAAGGAAAATCCATTGAATATGTCTACAAAATAGGATGCTTCCAAAACACTATTTTTGTATCTTACTGTCTTTATACTTAGATGCTGTTGTACAACAACAGCAGTAGGCACCCAGATGAGACAGGCTATGGGCTAGATGAACTTTAGGTTTAACCTAGTAAAGCTGCCCGTTTCGGTGTCTAGTAAAACAAAACTAAAATTACTTTTGCTCTTAAAAGCCTGCAATTTAATTTTATTCTTTCTGGGTGTGTTTTAGTTTAAAATGATAAATTCACTTGTACAGGGGCAAGATCCAGCTGTAGACACAGCAAAATTAATACAAGGATTAATTGAGTCCAGAGTGAAAAAAAAGTTTTTCTTGACAATAATAAATTTGGATTAAACTTGGTTAGTTAGAGCACAATAATGGCATTTTAATCATTCCAAAGCTTTTGATGGGAATAACTCTGGCATACTGTTCCTAGTACTCTGATGTGATATTTAGGGCTATCTGAGACAAGCTTTATGTTAATGTCATCTGCATTTCCTTCAATGGCTGCTTCAGCACTAGACCCTGTACTAGTGATGCACACTGAAAAGTAAGTGCAGGATAATTTAAGAATATTTACCAGGAGCAATTTAACTTTTTATCAGGGCATGTGGAGCCTTTAGGAACAGAGCTGTTGCTATAAGGAAATGAAGTTTGAAGTTCAGCAGTGGCCTTTGATCATCACTGTCTCTTAATTTTAGTTCAGGGCTTTTACTTTGTAAGGATGAATTTTCATTACAGGCAGTAAAAATAAATTTCATGTTTTTTAAAATACTGACTTCATCAGTAATAGAAAATCTTGTTAGGTAAGCTTTTATTACTCTGAAGAGCTTTGGCCTGAGCCAGTCATTGCTATCAAGCCAGTTTTCAGAAAATGAAGTGCAGAAGCCAGGGTTGCCTCTTTATAGTGTTGATGCTGGGGTTTTTTTTTGCTATAAAAGGAGAAGTGTTTTGCACAGGAGAAAGGATAATATCGCATGGGATATTATAGTGGTGTTTTGGGAACGCTTTCTGGTGATGTAGACTACCATCTGTGTTTGAATTTGGGCTTTGTGAGACTGTTTTTTCTTCATTTTACAGTTTATTAAGTTCTATGTAAGTAGCAGTGTTCTCTTTATCTGACAAACCCCCTCTAGTTTTAAATAAGCACCTCTTCAACTGTCAGTTACTAAACTGATTTATTTTTCTTTTAAAAAACCCCCACATTCCAGTATAAGTGGCTGACATCTCCATCTTCCAAAGACGCTTTGAAAACTAAGCCAAAGAAAAGAACTATTGTCCTAGGAAGTGGTCGGAAAGGAAAAGCTACTATTCGTATTGGTAATTCTTTGTTTTTTCCTGGCTGTAGTAAATCTTGTCTAGAAAATTTTATCTTAATGCTTAAGAGTTTAAATTAAAAAATGTATGATGTGTCTAGATGTAGTGTTTCACAGGACACTTGTCTCCAAAAAAAAACCAAAAAACTCTCTTTCTTCTTAATTCTATGATGTGTCTTCTGTCACCGTTGGTAACTGTAGAAAACTTGCTTTTGTTTTTAGTGCTGCTAGATATGTGGCTGAAAAAATGGTAGGATAAGCTGACTTTAAAATGTGTGGAAGCATTGCACGTATTTATTCTGTGTCTCCACAAGCTTCCCTTCTGCAAAGCCTGGCAGTAGTAAGTTGTCTATTTCTCCTGCTGTTGTAACCTTTCTGTAGCAGGCTATCCTCTGCCAGAACAAACAAACATGCATTTTTTAACTGATGTACAAAATGTTCTAAGATTTTTTTTTTTGAATTTCATGTAAACCTATGATAAATAGTATGGTTAAAATAACATAGGTATCTTGAATATTTATAATTAAGTACTGATAGCTGCAATACATTAAACATTTTTCAGTAAGCTACTAAAAATTTCGCTGTAATACATTTGACTGTCTCTCATCTTCGCTCTAGTTATCTGGAAGCAGAGAGGTAAGCATAAATAGAAGTCTTTGTACGAATTAACTGTGGGGATCAGGGTGCTGGTGGGAGGAAAAAATCCCTGGCAAATCTGGTTGTGGAGGGTTTTGTGGTTTTTTTGTTTGATATTTTTTTTCTGTTTTGGGATTGTTCATTGTGTGTGGGTTTTTTATGTGTTTTGGGGGTTTTTTTTAAGAGAAGGAGGGAGTCAGGAGGTGAAAACTATCCTGTTTATTATGTTCGGAATGAATTGAAATTTTGAATGACATTATTTAAGTTATGCATTTCTATACCATTACAAAATCAGTTGTTTTATTGATCTCAGAGAAACAATAACCTGAGTTCTCAGTAGTTTAACTGTAGAAAACATGAGGTGATTAGTTTTCTAGATTAGCAGTTTCTGACTTAGAGAGAACATGAGGTAGAGCGATCATCCATCCACCTTAGGTTTCTTTGCCAAGTCTGCTTTGATGCTGTATGATTTAAACAACAACAAAAGACCAAACCAGTGAACCCTACATTTTCTTATTAGTCCTCTTAAGGGAAGAGATTGCCAGTGTCCTGCACAAGCGATCTGCATGAATACCAGCTTTATTTTTAATTATTTTACCCATAAATAAAACAATGTTCTTCACTCTACAGCCACTAGAGGGCAATTTGAAGCACATAGATTCCTTTATTGTCTATTTGGACTGTCTAAACTGATGTGAGACAATGGAATTAGGTATCGGAAATTAGTAACGTGAATAAACTTCCACTACAAAATCTTACCTACTTTTTTTAAAACCACCTTGTCTTACTTGCACCAACCTAACAGCAGTTAAGTATACCAGCTTCTGACTGCAAGTTTTTGGAAGCTTTAGCGAAATTAGACTGAATGGCAGATTTCCTACAGTCCTTATTATTACATAGGAAACTTTATGAACTGTAAGGTGTGAATTTGTATGTGAATAATTAGGTGTAATGAATTCTCTTTTCTTTTGATCTTGCTCTTCAATCCAGGATTATCATCTAAAAAATCTGTAAGTCCTGGGAAAAAAAATGCCTCTGTGAGAGAGAGTTACTCACCAAAACCACTAGCACCGGGCACAAAAGGCTTCCTTCCTTGGCGGACTGCAGAACGTGCAAAGAGATACAGGTAAGGTTTTCATAGTACAAGGGAAAATACTAGAGAATAAAACTTGCATGATGAGTATAGTAGGGAACAGTGTTAGCTTTTTAAAATACAATTTGAAAGTTACACAGAATGTCATCATAATTTTTTCTGTTTATATAAATTTTGAGGATTTTACATAAATTCTACTTTAGTAAGTATTTAAAATACACAAAAATATATGATAGCCATATGAATATTCACATGCAGCAAAAAATCCCCACCACAACCCAACCTTCCTTGTCTATTTGTTCTTTTGTTAATAATGATTTTTCAGATGTATCATAGCTGAAGAAGCAAGTTAGTGTTATAAACTTCTAGTGTAGTTTATTTGAGATCCAGTTCAAGGTGCTTAGGTATTTTCCTGCCTCTTCCTTCTGCTTCACCGCACCCAATACCAGCATAATTATTGTCATCATCTAAGTCCTGTAGGTTAAAATAAAACTGAACAAAACTTACACATGGAAACTGTCTTTTGAAACAGTTTTTGTTTGGTTTTGCTTTTGTTTGTTTTTTTTTAATCTATTCCCTAGATCTTGGCCTCTCAAAATTGAGATTATATAACTGTTTAAACAAAAAAATTATGTAATGCTCTATTGTAACTGTAGTTGTTAAGCTTGTTTTTCAAAATGCTGAACACCAAATTCTCCTGTTGACTTTGGTTCAAAATAATTAACTAAGTAAGACGCCTATTGAAGATATTAATGTTAGCATCCAGTAGTCTTGCTCTAAATCATGATTAAGTAGGAGGTACTAATAGAACAAAATGAGAATGTAATGAGGCTTAAAGGGATATAGTGAAGTGTTGATGCTGTTTTTACTCTTACTGGTTCATCTGTCCTAGAATCCTGTGTTTGGAACATTATAAACTTACTTTCCTCAAAAGTGTGGTTTTGGTTTTTTTTTCCTAATTTTAGAGGCGGGACAGTGGATTGTGCTGGAAAATTGCCAGTGAAGATTCAGGTACTGTTTCTCTCACATAGCGGTTTTGTTTTTAGTGGGTAGATGCCTGAAAAAAGGGGAAGGTGTTCTCAACAGAATCTCATTGTTGAAAGTTTAGACTAGAACATACTTTTAAAGATTCTCACTCATAAAAATGAAAAAACAATAGTTTACATCAGCATTTCTTTGAAGCTTCTTTGATACTTAGTTTACTTACATTTCAATCTCTGTATCTTTTGGTTTCCTAGTCTTAGGAGCAAGCGAGTTGGAGTATAGGCATAATCCACCCATAGGCAATAAGAACCACTAACAGTATTTTTCTCTGCTCCATATTTTCTTGGATTTGGATTGCATACTTGTTTTTGCACCTGTCTGTGAGCTGCTCTAGTAAACCTACCAGCAGGAGAAGAAAAACTGTGGTCTTTCTTCCTTGTCCTTTGCATCTTGTTTCCATCACAGAAGGATCTGATGGCTGTGGAGGAAGCCAGCAATTATCCTCTGCTCTGGTGCAGGCTTCCCATGGACTGCAGTCCTTTGGGAAAACATAGGCTGGCACAGGATGCCCAAGGGCAACAACTCCTTTGACCCATCCCTCTGCTCTGACATGGGCCTTCCCTGGCTGGAGTGAGGATATTGCCTCCACCATGGAACACCTCTTCCTGCTCCCAGGCTGATGTTCCCTCTGCTTCTTCTCTTGTTCCCATCTCCTGTGCCTGACTGGCATTTTTTGTCTTGCAGTGGGTCAGCTGGGACTGGCTGTATCGTGCATGGGGTAGCCCTGGCTGTGCCTTGCAGCAGCTGACTCTGCTGCTAAATCCTCAGCACAAGTACCCAACATAGGCACACATAGGATTGATTTTTTTAATACTGTTTTATGCAGATGTATTTCAAAGTTATATGGCTGGGCACCGACTGTAGTTAAATTAAGCTTTTGATACGATTTAATCTTCAATTTTTACTACACATTGTAATGCTGTGGCTGGGCATGTTTTTCTTTTCTGGTGTAATTAGACAGGTGGTCCTGTGAAAGTGACAGTAGAAAGTGCTTCTACATCTGAAACTGAAGACACAGAAGATTTAGAGGGTGTTACCCACCAGCCTGATTTGGCAAAATCATTGGATAAGATTGATGTAGCACAATATCAGCAGTTACAGGTAAGAAGCATGTTCAGTGCCTTAGACTCCATAAAGGCAAATTATATTAATTAATCCATGTTTTATTTAGAAAATTGTAATTAAATAAATAACCAGTTTTGGAGCAGGATTTCAGAGTAACTTAATACACCTGCAGGATGCGTAATTTCTCTGTTCCAATTTCCAGTCATAGTGCACATCTTTTGATCAGTGTTATTGCCTGCAGTATTTTCTTCCAAGTATTTCCTTTATAAAAGTAATTTAATACTATTTCTAAGAGTTAAAATATAGTAATGACTGTTGTGTAAAAGTAATTGCAAAAATTGCTGGAAGCATTTGAGTTACATTTTATAATTGAGCCCAGTAAAACTTTTTAATTTCCCTTTTATTACTCATTTTACTTCTTTGATACTTAAAAAACTTAACAGTAGTGAAACAGACTATTTCTGCAAATGTCTTGACTGGGAATGTTCTTACAAAAGAAAGGGGTGGAAAAAAGGTGTATATTAGTGGCTCAGTAATGCTGCTGAGGTAATCTAGCACTATTTTAAAGTAACACCCTCAGGGAGAATAACTGAGTTGTTTCTGAAGTGTTAAGATTTGAATTCTGTTTGGAGAAACCAACGATTACTTCTGTAAGTAAGCTCTACAGTCAGCCTGGTTTTGGTGGTTGTTTTCCGAGCACCACACTGGGTGAATGTACTGTTCATATGTGTAAATATTGGACTGTATACCTGTCTTAGTTTAAGAGGAGTTAATTTAAGTTTTAACTTGCTGCAGGTCTATCAGTAGTGGGAATGTTTAGTGTGGGATAGAGTTGTGGAAAGCAAAATGACTGTACAAATACTGCAGAAATAACAACCAATCTTTCCAGCTCATGTATAATTTTTCTTGAGACCTTTTTCTCTCTAGAACTTCTGGTAAGGAAGATTTCAAGATTTTCGCATGTTGCTGGAACTTAAAGTTGTATAGCAGCTTTTAATGTTAGCGTGCCATATATTGACATCGTGTTGTGTGGTGGCTTCAAGACTCTTACCCAGAGCACTGTGTCTGAAATCATAGAATTCCATGTCATACTCAAATTGCTCCAAAAACTTCTGTGCAGGAACTACTGTGCTTTCAGGAAGCTTTTGATGTATTTATTCTTGGTGTTTGGAGAGGGAAGAACATTATATTCAGGACACATAGCAGAGGCTGGCAGTGTTTTGTGCTTTGGGGCAGGGTTGTCATACTGACCCGTTATGTCAGTGTTAGCTGTAGTGCTACATGTAGGGCAGCTGTAAGGAAGAGATTAGACCATTTGTAATTAATTTGAACTTCCTTGGAGGGAAACCCACAAATTTTGGCCACCTGCCCCAAAATTTGTTTTGATTTTTCTGTGCTTGTAAAGGTCCAGATCTTCCTGACTTTCTGAATTTGAAAACCAAAATAGATTTTTAGGCCATGGTTGCATATCAGATAGCACTATTTAAGCAATCTGCACCTGCTTCTGTGCCTCACCCATTGTTTCTGTTACTTTGACACAAAGCAGGCTTTCACATTATGGCAGAATCAAACTACCGAATTGTCACCACTGAATCGTTTATTTCCTCCCTGTCACTTAGTGCCTTTTCATTTCTTGCTTCAGTCTTCTTCTCTTTTGCCTTTTTTCATGTTTGTCTGATCATAAGACAAGTTGATTCAACTTGCTGATATGGCAAAAACTCATGCAGTTAAACAAGGAGAAATGCAAAGTCCTGCACCAGGACACAGATGGAAGAACAACACCAAGTGGCAATGTCTGCTGAGGGAGACCAGCTGGAAAGCAGCATGACAGAAAAGGCCTTGGGGGTCCTGGTGGACCAGGACATGAGCCAGCAGTGTAACCTTGCAGCAAAGAAAGTGAATGGTATGCTGGACCCCATTAGGAAGAATATTACCAGCAGCCTGAAGGAGGTGATCCTTTCTCTCTGCTGGTGAGCCGCACCTGGTGTGTCCAGCTCTAGGCTCCCCAGTACTAGAGAAACATGGACAGACTGGGGAAGGTCCGACAAAGAGCCCCAAGGATGATTAAGGGACTGAAGCACCTGTCTGAGGAAATGGTGAAGAACTGGGACTGTTCAGTCTGGAGGAGAGAAGGCTCCAGGAGGGATAAATACCCAAAGGGAGAGTGCAAATAGGATGAAGCCCATCTCTTTTCTCTGGTGCCCAGTGAAGGGAGAGACACAATGGGCAGAAGCTGAAACACAGGAGGTTCTGAAAATCAGGAAACAGTTTTTCTCTGTGAGGGTGACTGAGCACTGGCATCGGTTCCCCAGGGCCATTGTGGCGTCTCCCTCCTTAAGAGATCCTAAAAACACCATCCTGACACAGTCCTGGGAAGCTTATTGTAGGTAGCCCTGCCTGAATTTCCTTCCGGCCTCAACCAGTCTGTGATATTTTCCAGTACAATGTTCAGAGAGCTTAACAACTCACATTGGTTGATGTGCTTAGGTATATTCTGTACTCTAGAACCAGAGTACACCTTTTTCTCTGTTAATTTGTCTTTGGTGCTGTCATTAAACAGCTTGTACTGCACAGCAACTTGCGAGGGGAGCTGCTTTGAAGAACTGATCCAACTGAAAAGTTGTCCAGTGTATTTGGTGGTAGCATGCCTTTCAGTAAAGTGGGACAACCAGTTGTGTTAGAACAATGATGGGAATGCAGAGTGGGAATAAACAGTAAGAGGTGGGAGTTCCTTAAACTGCTGCTTTGCCAGAAAAGCTCTCCAAACATCTCTTGATGAGACTGAATGACCATACTTTCACTTAAGTGTGAAAGTCTTGGAGAACTTCTCTACATCCTTCTGGCATACTGCTTAATGAAGCAAGTAGTACTTAGTTGTGTTTTCATAAAAAAAGAAGCCTTGGCTAATGAAAGCCTAATTTCTGCTTAAATGAAAAATAAGAACTGGTAAATATTCATTCCTTCCACTAGAGGGAATCAAATGTCAGAGTTGGTTTTGATGAAGTGTGTAGGTGAAGTAACTCTCATACTTTTAAATTTTAACTAAGGATTTAAATGGTGAACTTCACCCTTAATCTAGTTAACATAGCAACTCTTTCTACATCTTACTACTTTGTGAATTACAAAGAAGTCGAGATTACACTGTAACTTTTTTTTTTAATTATGATGCAGTCAAGTAGAAGAACATGGCTAATTAGTTACTAAATTTCTTAAAACAGAATTAAATTTTTTAAACTTCAGTTTTATACCTCTGTGTAGTGTTGAACAGACATACTGCTTACAGTAATTCTGAGGGCTACCTATATTTTTTGTATTCAGTTTCATCTTAAAATATATCTGGGCTGTAATACTTGAAAGCTTAGGCTTGTACCTTGGATGTACATTTAGCTTTCTGATACATGTTAATATTTTTTTCTACACAAAGGCTAGGGCATTGTGTCAACTAGTGAATTTCTTAGAAGCAAATCAAAGATTAAAGTGTACATATGCTTATAATATAATGATGACAAATTAGTTCCTTTAAATTCTGTCTGTGATACTGCTTATGAGGAGATGCAGCAGCAGTGTTCAGTTTTGTTATGAAGTCAGCCCATAACCATGGAATACTATCTACACCTAGAGTGTGATAAATCAAGTTTAAACATTACTACAAAACATCTACATTTCTGTTTAAAAAATCATGATCATTTGATTACTTTCTAAGCCATTGACCTTTTACATTACAAACCAGCAATTTGGAGAAAAAGGTCAGTGCTTTCATCTTTAAAATTATCTAAAATCTATGCACAACAAAAATACTATAGAACTACGGTTTCTAAAGTAGAATTACCTAGCCTACATCCTAGAAACTTTAAAATACAAATAATTATATGTATGACCTGCACTATTAATAGAAAGGTAAGAATTCTTCAGTCTGTGATAGCTGTGACTGTTCTTCAAAGCTAGGTTGTTGGATTCCAGGTTACATGTCAAGTTTCCAGTGCGGAACATTATGGTTCCTACTTTCTGTGCTGTGCCTCTGTGTCTCCTAAAGGTTTTATAGCTCCCATTACTTCCACATCTCAGGTAGATGGCAGTAGGATTGTGGTATTTGTGGATGGTTCTGCTTAGATATTTGCCCCCAACCTTATGCCTGCACATTAGATAGTGCTAAAACTCTTCCCAAATACTGTCTTTGAAATGTGTTTTTCCTATATCTTCTGACTTCTGCAGGTGATGCTCAAGTATAAGTCCAATGAAGATATAAATCGCTTTCTACTTGCAGTGTTTGCTTGGTTGATGCCAGTCTAGTGATTTTAGGAGTAGCCTTCACTGGAGTAGTGAGAGACCCATAATCATCACTTTGAGTGGTTGTCACTGGCAGGGCTATATATAGAGTATTCTAGAACCTGCATTTTTGAATGGGTTGCAAAAGTACCTTGCAACTTATAACACCTCTTTGCATTTGTAGAAGGATTATTTTTACTATGCATTCTGTTGCATACCAGTCTTCTCAGTTGATGACTTATATGAAGTGCAGTAGTATGCACTTGAATAAGCTTTTGATGGTAAACAAACTATTTCAGTACTATTTGAGTCTTTGATTCTCTTTAGAACTGGTTGATACAGCGTGTACAAAAAGCAGTGTCCTTCTACATATATGTGCCTGTATACAAAGTGTATAGAGAAAGGAAGAAGTTTTGTATACTGTTAATTCATATAGTCTACCCTCTGAAAAATAAAATACCTTGATAATTTGAACAGTTTTCACTTTTTGAACTAGAAGCTTGTTAAGGTGTGCAAGAAAAAAATTCTTGCTTGTTTTTCCAGTTCAGATAGTGTAATTAAAGATGGGAATGCTCTGCTGGGATGCAAGAAAATGTGGTATTGCAAATTCTGTCTACTCTTAATGAAACTGAGATTTACTACTTAGAACTAACAGTTAAAATAAAAGTTGATGCATCTCATGAATAAGACTAGAATATATTTATTAGGTGTTTTGGGTTTGTTTTTATTCTTGTTAATCCAACACTAAACTTGGAATTGTGAAAAACTTTTTACTGAAGAACTAACTGCAACCAATTAGAGTCCAGTTCTTACACTCCAGAATTTTGTATTCATACTGCTGAGAGTACAGTTCCTTCAGAATTTTGTCTTCTTACTGCTGTAAGAAGGAATAAAATCCTGGATAAAGACTATAGATGGACAATCTAGATATGGCTGCTAAGAGTTTCTTACTAGAGCCCAATTTGAGCTTTTGATGATGTAGACATATTTAGTTAAAAATGATGCTTGAAAAAGTGAAGGGGAAGTAGAGAACATTCATTCCTGATGGTTATGTCATAGACCAAAGAGACTTAGGCTCTGATTTCATGTTATCTGTTGCAATCTTACAAATCTGTTAAATGAATCACACTTAGTTCTACTTTTCTGTCTTAGTATTTTGCATTCTAGAGTTATGTACTAGTAGACCTCTGTCTTGTATTTTTGAAGAAGATACGTTTGGAATGCCATGTGCTAGTTGTTAATTGGACATGTTGAGGTTTTTTTTATTGCATGTTAGTCTGACATTTTGAGATAAATTTCATGATAGTTTATCTGTGTTTTGATAGATGGAGCTGGAAGAATGCCTGGGAAAACTAAAGGAAGAACAAAAAGCTAGAGTCAAGGCTGAGGAACGATTACTAGAGGTAAAGATTCTTAACAATTAATGATCTTTACTTTCAAAGGAAGCACTGCTCAAAGAATCCACTTGCTTAATTAGGAGTAATTATCAATATTCACTAATGTGGTAGCTTCCAGAGTTCCAGTTCAAAGTCACGTGGATCGTTTACTAGTCTAAAGGCAGTGGTGAAATCTGTCTTTAGTAATGTTTGTTTATTCTACTGATTCTGTTCCAGAGCCTTGAACTCCAGCTCAAGCTACTCTTTCAACGTGTTTTATTCATTTTTTGAAATACTTACGGTCTGGGTCATCCTGATACTTGTTTTTCTCAAGGAAGTGATTAAATCTGTTGTGCTGAAAAGCTGTTTGTCACAACTGTTGTTCAATTTGGTTTTTTCTGTACCTTTGATTTTTAAGTTTTGTTTCTGCAGGCAATAACCATATTGGATGGTTTTCTGCATGTCAGTTGTTGTGAAGTGCAATTTAGCTTTGACAAAACTGAACAGCTTATCACAGTTAAATTGTGAGGTCTGTTTCCCCTCTGTCTGTTGTTGCTGACCTAAAAATATTCTTCTGCATGAATAAGCAGAATTTCTTGTAATATAGTTGAGTGTAAGGTAGTGTAAACAAATGGATTTGGTCCTTACATGTGATTTGGAGGGGAGTGAAAGTGGTGATACCCTTTGAAATATGAGCAACAAGTGGTACCCTGTAGTACAGGGAGCAGATACCCACAAAGGACTCCGCACTTCTCAAGGTTCATTGTAGTCCTCTTGTGTGGCTATCCCCATCTTCTTGTAATGTGATGTGCACCAGTGGGCTCTGCTGCGTATCCGTTGTTCAGATACTTAAATACTTTTTGGGCTAAACACCCCCTACAAAAAATCTTTCTCTATCAAGGCTAGGCTGGTTGGACTTAACACCTTGTCCCAGGAGATGGGATAAACCAAGTATCAGTAATCTCTAAAATTGTTTATTTTGATGCTTATTTATCACCTACAGTGCACTACACAATCTATAATTTTTTTGTCCTCTCATAAAAAATGTAAGACAGAAAGCCTGTGGTAGAACTTGATTGCATAGCTGTAATCTTAAATGAGTGAGTTAATGCTTCCCTCAAACACAAAAGCAGTTATCAGGCAGTTTTCAGTTTCATCATCGATTTGATTAATGGTTGATGTGGAGAAAAACGGAATCATCTTAAACTTCCAGTTTTGGAATGCACAGTGCAGGGGAGAGATAACAGTAGTATGCATTCCCCATGATACAGAGGGGTATCCTTTAAGATAAAAAGGTAAACCTTTCTAAAGGTTTTTTTACTAGTAAAATAAATTCTTTGGTGTTAACATGTCATATACTACATGCAAACTAAAACAAAGTGAAAGCTAAATTTTTCTGCTTGTACTTGCTCTGTAACATCCTGTGCATACCGAAGGCAGTGCTGAGCAAGAGGTTTTGAGTGCCTGGAGGAATATCTGTGGTAGCATAGAACTCCAGCTGTGGATAAGCAGACCTGCACAGAGCTCATGTAACAGTGCCCTGAAAATGTGTGGTTCAGCAAACTCTGCATCTTGTTACATCAGTTATTTTAGATATTCCTCTTCATGATGCTGCTGTTTAGGCACACAAAGATGAGGTTTGATATTTTGGGGTCTTTTAAACTGAAAATGAAAGAATTTTTTTTTTCTTTCCCCTGCGTAGATGGAAATTGAAAATGCAAGATTAAGGAATCTAAATATCTCCCTGTCCGAGATTCTTCATGCACAGTCAGTAACCAGCATGATTTTGGAAGATGAAGGTGTTCTAGGCAGCATTGAGAACTCTTTTCAAAAGTTTCATGCTTTTTTAGACCTCCTTAAAGATGCTGGGTAGGTTGTCACTTTACTTAAGTCTTGCTGTTTTTCCTGAGATCTTTCCAAAATTATCCTCACAATGAAGTATGCTGCCTTCTACCCCACCACATTTCTAGGTCTGTACTCTCAAAGAGCAGAGGAAAATAATTTAGCCAGGTACTTACTGTTTAGTCTTTTCCTAGTGGCAGAAACATAATCTAAGCACTGTTTAGCTGAGTTCATGTATCTGTCTTTGGGAAAGGCTTTTAAGACGCCTATTCCAAAAGAGCAGAAGGCTTCTATTAAAGCATGTTTCCAAGTCTCCAGTGAATCACCTTTGGCTCTTAGCATTCCCGTAATATGAAAGGCTCAAAATACAGTCGAATTGCCTTCAGAAAGAGTCCTGTTACCTTGTGCTCTCCATTCACTAACTGAAGTATGGAAGTCTAGATGGATGAATCTCCAGCCTTTGTATTTAAAGTCTGGATTTATTGGTGATGGTAGTAGTAGTAGTACTAGAGTAATTTCAGAGAGTACTGATTAAAGTTTGTCTTACCACTGTATGTGCAGTTTGTCAGAGGATGGTTCACCCTTCCCATTTGGCAAAGAATTTCAGCTTAAACCTGATTTGTGAAGCGTGTATGACCAAGCATGGCAGTCTCATCCCCAAGGAGGGAATGATAGGAAAGTATATTGTAGTCTACTCCACGTATTCAGAGAAGATCACAGAAGATTTTATTTGCCCCCCCCAATTTCCCACTTCGAAATCGTAATAACTCAGGACCTAAGTGACAATGGCCTCAGGTTGTGCCAGGTGAAGTTTAGGTTGGATATTAGAAAAAATTTCTTCATTGGAAGTGTGGTCAGACATTGCAACAGGCTGCTCAGGGTTGTGGTGAAATGGTCATCCCTGGAAGTGTCCAGAAAACATCTGGATGTGGTGCTTAGGGTCATGGTTTAGTGGTGAACCTAGCAGCATTAGATTGATGGAGGGACTTGATGATCTTAGGTCTTTTTCAACCTTAATGATTCTATGATTCAATGATTCTAACTTAAAATAAACTTCATCCTGAGGCTGTGTTCTAATTTTGCGACAATCAGTTTGTAGAGTTGCCATTACTACAGGAGTTTCAAACTTCTCAGAAAGGGAAAAAAAGCCTTTTCACTACATGAAAAAAAATTCTTCATATGGGCCCTATGTCTGTTCATGGCAATAAGGAGCTGCTCTGAAAATTACAGAATGCCAATCATGAAGAATGCTCTTCTCAGTAAGCTTCTATACATCATGTGCTGTGTTATCAGTTAATGACTGCAACTTCTCACCTCTTACTTGGCTTAAAACCTACATGTGGTTGGTTTGGCCAACTTCCAAGCTGCAGGTGAGTTCAGTGCTAACCAGGGGAGCTTCATTCCCAGCCTTGTAACAGTTATTTTGAATCTGCAGGCTAGTTTGTGCAAAGACAAGAAAAGACCTTTAGCTACTTGTTTTCATCTTGATTAAGACACTTGGAGCTTCTCATAAAATAATAGATAACTATGTTCAAAGCTTGAAACAGATTCTAGTTCTTCTGATTTTGAATGTGTAGTCTTTCAGGGAGTAAGAATTGCTTGTATCATTTTCTATTAAACCTGTATTTTACAGGCTTGGACAACTTGCTTTATTAGCTGGGATAGACCAATCAGATTTTGGTGTTTTGGGGTATCCAGAAATGAATTCTACTCTCAGTAAGCCTGTGAACCTGGTAAAGGAGAAGTCTTTTGAAGAAGAAAGACAGGAACATACCCAGAACAGCAAAGTAAGTCTGTAGAAGGAATGCTAGAGGCAATTCTACTTGATACTCTCTAATGTACTTTTCAGCTGTTAATCCCTCTCTGATTCATGAAGTTATTACTGCAACCTTTTGCTGTAGCTGCATTTATACAGATCATAATAATTCAATGATTAATTTAAGCTTTTAAAGTGTTTACCACTTGGAGCACAAACTGTAGGATATTGTAATGTGTGAAACTTGGGTGGTAATTGTGTAATTTCCTAGTCTGAAATAGAAGTTCCAGTAGTGGTATGCATCCATTAAAATTGGAAAATGCCGTGACCAAGTTTCTTAGAAACATTTAATAACGAAGTATAATGTTTTTAAGAAACCTAGTCTTATAGGAGAGGCTGTACAATGTACCTTCTGAAAATCAAAAATTATCTTGTAAGTAATTGCAGCGTATATGCCCAGTCCTGATATATTTCTATGTGGCCATGACATGAGTTTCAGGCAACTACATATTTGTAGTCTCTGTAAATATTGCATAAGTTTTTAGGTTCTGCTCTGTCAGTTAATAGTAAATTCTGGATTTTTCAAAGGAGATATTAAATGTCCTGTAACAAAGAGAAAAAAAACCAAGCTTTTTTAAAGGCTGTTAAAAATTTAGATACTGGCAGGCTATAGCTATGTCCAAGTTGAATAAAACTGTCATACGAAGAATCACTCTGCATTCCAGTGTGTTTCTTATATCCAGCATCTTCCCCTCTTAACTGTTCCAACTTCCTCAAGAACACATGACCTCCTTAAATATGATGAGAAAAATTTGGGGGTTGTTTTAACAGTGTGGAGAGAATTTCCAGTTTTGCAGTTTGAAGTCTCTTGTTCTTATCTGCTAGTATCAGTGATTAGTTTGGATTCTTGTAACAGCTAGGTGTTGGGGCATAGAGTGTTGGGACTACACTCCTGTGAACTGCTAGTAAACATAAGGAATTGTAGGTACTTCAGAATCATAGACATGATTAAGTTTTGGCTGCTTTTGTGTAACTGGCACATCTCTGTAGTATTAATTTCAAGCTATATGTGAAACTGTAATGTGCCTACTCTGTGCCATTATCACCCTAGCAATCTTCAGAAACTTGTTTTGAAAGGTGATAAAGATTGTGCAATTGCTATTACCTTTGTGTCTTGACTATATTAGGTAGAGACTGTATTTTGCTCTGCAGACTCCATTATATATGGCAGTTGCAAAACTGGCTTTTTTTTTCTCTAGTTGCCTCATTTTCTTCATTGGCATCTTTTGTTTCAGAACAGAGCGGGGGACATCCAACTTTCTCTTCCTGGCACGTTTCAATCCCAGATGGTTGTGAATAATACCTTTTCATCACTTAGAGAAATACAAGAACTTGAGGCTGCTGGACAGCAGTACCAGCCAGGTTCATGGAAGGAAAATGAAGCTCAAACAATTAACCAAAATAAAGAGGCTAAGCCTCGAAGTAGTACTCCAGTATTATCTGAGAGGAGAGTCAAACAAAATGAACAAGCAAAAGGACGTCACTCAGGAAGGCAGTTGGCTACCAGTCTGCATTCATTTTCTGATTCCAGTGTACAAATCAAAAGTGATGATAGCAGAATATCCAGTGGTATTTCTAGTGAAAAAGGCAAAAATTCTTCCTCCAAGAAATACATGCCAGTAGCAAATGAAGCAGCAACTCCAAGTAACGGAGTGAGAGGAGACAAAAGTAGACTGCAGGCAGTACATGTTAGCTCTGGAACTGATACTGTAGGATCTGGCTCTGAAAAACAGGGAAGTATGCAAAGTGTTACCAGCATTTGAAATGGTTCTGAAATGTTTGAACTGTTCTTTACACTTGCAAGATTATTAATAGGTTTTGGATGTCTCAGTATAATTAGTGAATTTTTTGTAAAGTTTTGTAGATTTTATGACTTTTTAAAGCATTGCATGTTGCTCTGTATTCCTGTTTCATGTTTGCATTCCTTGTCACTAGATTTTTAGTTTTGAAAATATGTAATACACCTAAAATGGTACCCATCAGTTTGTATTACATATAAGGGGCTCTTGGCATATGGATTTCATTATCACAGATCTTTGAGCTAATAAAATTAATTTGAGTACAGTTTTTTTCTAGTGTTTATTTTCAGTGTATTCCAGTAGGAGTGCAAAAATGGTTTTGGGGCAAGCATCAATTCCTGCATAACAGTGTGTGGGTATGACATTCCCAAAATTAGTGGAAGTTCCAGAGTCAAAAATGAGCCCAGAAACATCCGTATAAGAAATCTTTAAATACAACCATCATTAATGCTATGACTGCAGATCATAGAATAGCACATGTTGGAAGGGACCTCTGGAGCTTGTATCGTCTAACTCAGATTGCTCTCGAGACCTAGAGAAAAAAAACTAAGAGAATTACCATTGCTTTAAAACTGGGATTTACCCCCCGGCATCTTGTTCCTGTCCTTGTGCACAAGCAGCTGATTTGCATCCTCTGAACTAGAAAACATGTATCACATACAGGAACTAGGCAGGATGATCTAGGCTGAAGTGGGGGGAAAGAAAGCCTGTAACTATTTTTTACTCAGTCATTTGTTATGTGACTTCTGGAACACATAAGATCTGTAGAAATTCCTGACTCCGGCTGCTTGACAAATACAAAAAAGCTCGTCAATCCTCAAATGGAATTTTTCTGCAGAGCAAATAGCAGAAGATTACCTTAGCTATTGCAATATTGCACAAGTAATTGCACAATGAAAGTATGTTCTTTGTACAGACTTTGTCACTTCAGAATATTAGAAGGTAATATATTAATCTCTGTTATTTTTAACACATTTTCACAACTGTTTGTCTAATTCTTCAGTTATTCTTTGTTTGTGATTTTGGATTGACCAAACAATTAGGTGCAATCTATATATTCAGGATTAAAAGGCTACCTACTCCTTTTTTTAAATCTAAAATTCTAAAGCTAATCGCTGAGAAATGCAGCACAAAAATATAAATTCAAAAGTGTTTTATTTGTGAGGATAGGAGTTAGGAAGTCTGTTACTTGTCCCTAAAAATACCATGAAGAACTTAAAACAATTTATTTATTACATGCCCATAAGCAGGTGATTAAATACCTTTCATGTTAAATACTTCTCAATATTTGCATTTAGAATATGAATTACATCAAAAATCATCCTTTAAAGCAAAATTGACCAGGTAGTTTGCAATTTAGATGGGCATACTTTTTTTCAGTGGATTAATACTTAGCCTTTTTTTTCCAGTTAAATCAGAAACATGAAGGATTCTTCATGTAACTGGTGCTGTGGTATTGCACTCTTACTGTAAGAATCTCTAGTGCATACTTTGTATATAGTTGGATCTGAAATTGGCAGAGACAACGGATTGAAGCTACTAGGGAAGAAGTATTCTTTTTAAGGCTATTAGGAATATATCAGAAGTTTCAATGATTTCTAACGATTTAACAACTTATTTACAAAAAATATTTTACACATAGAAGCTTATATTTTCTATATATATTTAACAACAAAATACTCTAATAAAAAGTAAAAATATTTTTATTTTAAATTATTATGAAACCATTATCTACCCGGAGTCTGAATATAAACTGTTGCATTCTCTTGCTATTAGTTAATGTTTTACATAATTGTCTGTGTTCTTGTTTGACATAAAAGCCTGAAATCAATAAGCCAGGTATTTGCTAGGAACATGTTACTCTTTACTCATAAAACTCATTAATTTTTTCTCTTTTCACTTAGTCTTCACAAGAACTACTCTTCGCAGTTCAGAGCTTCGATCTCTGCAAAACAAAATAACCCCAAACCCTTGTTTGAACCACCAGTGCGTAAAGTTTCACCAAAATTTGCTCCATCTCACTAGTTTGCTGGATCAGACATCCCAGCTGTCTCCTGAAACGCTTGCCAGGTTGCTATGTAGTCAGCATTATTTGTCTTATAATAATGACGTCAGTTTGTCAGCCATGGTACCAGACAGAGAACTCGTGTACACTTGCTCTCCTTGAGTGAGCTGATTCTTTTCCAGCAGCAGTCGATCAAGGTTTTGCTGTCCACCGTAACATGAAGTTATGGTGAACCTAATAAAAGTTCACAGAAAACTCTGAACTTTATTTACACATTTTCTAAGGTTGGTTTTTATTTTAAATCTGTCTAGGTTTTCCAGTTATGCATCATAGTAATACAGCTCTATCTGCTTTTGTGTTAATTACACAAATCCATGTTCATCTGCAGGGATTGATTTGTGGCACTTGAAGGGTCAAATTCTCTGCCAAATGGTAGAAGTCAAAGCATTCCTGGAAATCATGGTTTTTAAAGCTTATATTGGGTGACTATAAATATTGGTATGATTCTGTGATGCAATTCATGGTTTTTGATGTAATTAAAACATTAAATCATAATTGCTGCTAGCAAAATACTAAAATAGGAGAAATCTCAATCCAATAGAAACAAAACTGTAATGTGATCTATACTGTTTCTCCTTATTCTTTCCATATGCAAAAGCATAATAATCCCTTGCTCAAAGCAAAAATTTCACGTTTATACATTCTTATCAATTTTAAATACTTTCCATCAATGCACAGTATGAAGAGGATTATCTAAAGCTTCTGGGTGCCAAGGCTTCCAGCAGAGTTGTCCTCTGATCTTGTCCGAGCTGCTATTTTTGACCCTTCTGGTCAGGATGGGATTTCTGTGAACTGAAAGCTCCAATACCTGGTATTTACACCCAGTGCTCTGAGCTGATACCAGCACTAGCTCGCCTAGTTTCTATTTTTGTGTTGTAGCTCTTTGTGTCAGCATTTGAATTACGTTTTTAACTCCAAAGTTTTAATTTCCCTTGTGGTTTGTGCCACACACTTGGGATTCAGGACTGATCCTGCTCAGATGCTGAAGCACTTTCTGTAGTAGTGGCCAAGGTTCCTGACCTGAATCCCCAGCCTACACTATGTCCGACTGCTTCCACTACCGCTTAATACTGTGGATACCATTTACCTCGCAGACTGGAGTTTGAAGTTGCCTCTCTGGGCCTACGTAGGTGGTTTGGATTTAATACTGGAAAAAGCCTATATGAGAAGCCTGTATCTTTGATCTTATGTCTATTTGAGACACTAGTAAAAATAATTAAATTTTAGTCACATCTGTGTTGTTACTAATCATTTCAGTAGAGGTTTCTATTTAATTACAACTAATTCTAATAACCAGAAGTAATGTAGTTGTTCTGGGTGTTGTGGTATGAGACACACTTTAAAAACACCTTGGTGTTTTGAAGATAGTGTATCCAGCCTGTGATGTCTGTGAAGTTTGCTATTATCTCTTAAGGACTGAGGAGGTTTCTGGTGTCTGAAAGCAAGTTTGGTAGATTTTTCTTAAGCTATAGCTATTATTGAAATGAAAGTTATCTTTGCTCTAACACCACTGTCTCTGTTTACAACTTTTTTGACAAAATAACTTCCTTAGGATGAAAATCTTTCAACTAAATACCAGATCAGGTTGTGGCCTGTAAATCCTTTTTGAGGTTCCAGGTATCACCTGGCTTGAGAGGAAAAGGAACAAATTCAAGTAGTTGGTATTTCTTCAGTGAAATAATTGGTAATGAAAATTGGTATTTTATATACATCTCAGCATTCACAATATTATGGACATTAGTGCTTTCATTTCTTAAAAAAATGCAGATTCCTATACAGATGATTAATCTTGATGATAAGCTTGGTGAACACCCGTGAGACTAACCTAGGGCCAGTGTTACAGGAAACACTGGGCAATCTAATGTGTTAAGAGCTGTGCTTTATACAGCTACATATGAGAATCGTGAAACTTGTCCAAGATACTTGGAAATCATGGGACTCTGTGATACCCAACTGTTTTCAGTCATACTTCATGGCTTGTTTGTCAGAATTGATTTACTGCCACTGCCTTTAAAAATAACTTCTGAAAACTGACTTGGGCAGAATGTCTCTCCCTAAAACAATCAGAAAAAATTGAATGAGCTAAAGTGTCTTTCCCTCAGTTACAACAGTTTAATTGTACTACTATCTCTGTGTTTTCAATGAACCAAGGTTCATTGTGGTTCATTCCTTCCTATCTGTGGAAGGAATGCTTTTATGTATTCAGGGATGTTAGCCTAGGATTTGGCAAACCTCAAAGCAAGTCCAAGCTGTGCTATCCATTATGTGAAGCTGATCAAGTTTTACAGCACTCCTGCTTTTTTTCTCTTCAGATGAAATTGAAATAGCAATTTGCCTGCAACAGATTTTTAGGGAAACGGCACAACACGCACACACTTCTTGGCTTAGAGAAGGCAGGCATCCTCCTCCTCTACAAGGTAAGTATTCCATACTAAATATGAGAACATCTGGGTACTGTAAACCCGC
Source organism: Daphoenositta chrysoptera (assembly GCA_013397915.1). Lineage (NCBI taxonomy): Eukaryota > Metazoa > Chordata > Aves > Passeriformes > Daphoenositta > Daphoenositta chrysoptera. Next base: position 366,136 of record VZRO01005482.1, on the reverse strand, counting down.
CTCTTTCAAGATAAATCACAGAATCTGAGAAACGGTCAGGTTGGATACAGCGGGTGATCTGCTCCAATTTGAAGCTTTATCAGGGACGTACTAGAATACATGGCAAAGGATCGCACCTGGGTGGTTCTTACGTGTCTCCAGCGAGGGAGACTCCACAACCTCTCTGGGCAACGTGTTCTAGTGCATGGTCACTTGCACAGCTAAATTCTTTCTCATATTCAGGTGGAACTTCCTGTGCATCAGTTTCTGCCCGTTGCCTCTTGGCATTTCATATGAAATATGAAGGATCTCCTAAAACTCACTGTAACTGCGGGTCGCTACTTTTAATTTCTCGCGCATTCACGCAGACTGCTTTTGGAACAAGCGTCCCAGCTCGGCTGCACCACCCACGTGGGGAAAAGCACAGGCAGAAAGTTACAGTAGGACGTGCGTTCACCGTATGTATGTATGTGTGTGTGTGTGTGTGTGTGTGCCCGCACGGCCACCCACCGGCGGCTCCCGTGCGCTGTACGCACCAGGGCTCGCTGCACACCCCGCAGGCGCGGGGACCCCGCGGAGCGCCGGGGCCGCGGNCTCACGCCGCCCGCCCCTCACACCGCCCTCCCCTCACGCCGCTCGCCCCTCACACCGCCTCCCCGGGGCCGCGCTGCCAATGGACGGCCGGGATGGGGGTGGAAGGTGACGGCCCCGGCGACCGCGGGTTTATAGCGGCGAGGTCGGTGCCGCGGCCCCCGCAGAGGGATCAGCGCTACCGTCGTGGCGATGGAGGGCGGGCGGCAGGTTGCGAACTTCGGCGCCGGGCCGGCGAAGCTGCCGCGCTCCGTGAGTAGGGCCGGGCTGGGGCACGGCGGGGCTGGGTGTCCTCGTCCCCTCGGCTCCCCGCGGGATTCCGGCTGCAAAGCGAGGGCTGGGGAAGCTCTAGTAAATAGCAATTACAGGACTGTACCCGCACAGCGCCGGATCCTCGTCTCCTCTCCCCTTCTCCAGCGAACTGCCCTGATAAGCTCGGATTTTTGGAAGGGAGCTCGAGTGTGGAATCCTCTCTGGGTTTTTGGGTTTTTTTTCCTGCTGGATGATATGGCACCAACAGCTGTATCCTTAGTTTTGGGATGGGAAGTAGGACCTAAGTGCACAGGGACGGCTGTGTGGTGTGTGAGATTTGTCAGCTGATAAATAGCATGGTAATTCCCTGAGACGCTTTTTTGCAAGAAGTTATAGTGAATGTGGTGTACACTCAACCATCTGGAAAGTTGCATCAGCAGCCATGGATTATCCAGTTACATATGGAGAGGGGTGGTTTCTGCCAAACTGTACGTACCTGACTTTCAGTTTAAGGGTTATCTACTGTAGATTTTTTTTCCCCTTTTCTTAGTTCCCTTCATAGTGTTTTTCGTTATTTTATGCGTTACTTATTTTTTAAAAATCGTTAAGTAAACTGATTTCTTGTTTTTATTGGTTTGGGTTTCTTTCCCCTCCCATCTCTTTTCTTGAGGAAATGTCCTTTGTGGATAAGGTTGCAAAGAAGTTTTTTGTTCTGTGTTGAGCCCTAGATTCCAAAAGGGGCTCTCACAGGCACTGCCTCAGTACCCAGCTCTCTGACAGAGACTGCTAAAAGCTGGTTTTAAGGTTTGAGGAGTGCAGGCGGGCACAGCTGAACTCCGTATTATAATCTGTTTCCCCTCTTGAAAATGCTCTTGTGTGGACTGCTGTATTATCTCGATGGTTTGTTTCTCTTGATTGAGGGCTGATGCTACCTATAACGCACTCAGACTCGGTGAAGAAAGAAGATGGAGCAATTCATAGATTATAATGGGTGTTGTAGATGTCTATTGTCAGACATGTGCAGGTTCTCACATGAAGAATATTACTAACAGAATTGGATTTTTTCATTTTTTTATTGGACTTTAATAGTCTGTGTGTTCTCCCTTACTTTTTTTCCCTCCTTCTCTGGCATGGATACATTTGCTTGTAAAATGTGGTTAAAACTTCAGAATCTTTTAGTTGACCTTTTGGTGGCCAGCTGTTACAGTTGAGAGGCCATGCAGATACCCTGTCAGTAAGGTAGATTTCTTGTTCCTGAAATTGCCCAGAGTGTGCAGTTTCTTGTCAGGTCCTAGGGTGCGTGCATGCAAGCAGCATTTGTTTTGGTGGCTGTTCTACTCGGGCTCCCCCTTCTCCTGCTTCCTTTAGGAACAGCCAAGAGTGTTCTGGCTCTCAGACAAGAATTTGCCAAAATCAGAAGCTGCAGATCCAGTGGTTAGAATATCATTCTACTTTGTTTATACTCAAGAGGTATGAGAGAAGGCAGAAAAAAAAATGGATGGCTGAAGCACTTGGCTAGGACTTTTATTTTTGCTTGTCTCAAAATTTTGCTTAATTTCTTTCTTAACTCTCAGTAAGATAAAGGCTTATCTTCAAAAACTGTAGAACTTCATTCTGTGAAACCGGTCATTGTCATGTTGGCTCAGTTTAAGGTATCCAATTCCCCAAGCTGATTTTTCTCTTATGTTTTCTTCAATACCTTGGTCATCTTATTGCACAAGTCAAGAGAAAGGACACAGGGTGCAGTAGTGGGAGTGGGTATTTAGGATGCTTGCTTAGAAAGAGTATGTATACAAACATTAGATGTTCTGTAAAGGTTAAGATTTCCATTCAACTCCTTGAAATTGTTGAGAAATCTGGAAATGTAACATTTGAAATAATAACTTAAAACATGGTCTCCACAACAAGCATATGATTTAGGTTTGCTGTCTTATGAAAAGCCTTAAGCTTCTAGATACAACGAAATTGTATTGGTGACTATATTTTTGTTAATCACACTTGACAAGTGTCAGGTTATCGCAATATGGCAATAGGCATGATGCACCAGAGACTCCAGATAATGAAAAATTTCCTTAATTTATTTCTGGATTTTTTTCTTTTGTTAGGTATTATTAGAAGCACAGAAAGAATTGGTGGACTACAAAGGACTTGGTATAAGTGTTCTTGGTAAGACTTAAAAAATCCTACATTTTTCATGATTTTGATGTTTAACTGAGCAGTTTAATAAGACTTCCTGATTTTTGTATTTTGGCTCCATTTCTAATACCTTTGTGTCTGTATAGATGTGTATAGATACCATATAGATGTATAGAATCCTTCCCATTAGGAAGGCAGTGCTGTCCTGCCATGAGGAGGAAGTGTCTTCTGTGCCATATGGGTCACTTACTTGCTTTTCAGCCCCAGTTGCACGAAAGATTTATGCATCAAGATGGTGAGGATTTTATTAGTCTATGAAACTGATTAGTTGCTAAAAGTAGAACATGCAGCTCTCTCCTCACAATTCAGATTAATGTTTAAATTGTACACTTACACATGGAAGGCAGCCTATGGATTTAAAAGGAACTGCTGTGTGAGTGTCCTTGATGTTTAATTAGCTTTACTGTGTGAAGAAGCCGTCTAAAGATAAGAGAACAAAACAAACTCCTGTACTTTATTATATACTTGTTACAACATTAGCAGCAGAGAAGGTTCTTAGTGTGATGAAAAATTAAACCTTTCTAGAGAGTATTTTTTTTTTACCCGCAAATGTGGTTGTTCCTGGTGGTAATAAGGTCATGTGGGTGGCAAATGTCAATGAACAGGAATTGCCTGTATCTGGACAAGACTGCAGGTATAAGTCTTCTGTGGGTATTTAGGAGTATTTATGTCCTTAAAGAGGAGTAGGAACTGGGAATGACAAGCTGCGGCCATTTTGGGTCTGCAGTGTAAAAGGTTTAAAGCTTAACACAATTTTAAAATCAAATTCATGTATTACCATCTTGTTTCACGTTATTTCTTCTCTCTATTCCACCAAAGAAATGAGCCATCGTTCCTCAGATTTCACAAAAATTTTAAATACAACTGAAAATCTCATGCGTGAATTGCTGTAAGTGAATTACTTTCTGCATATTTTTATGTTATGCTTGTGCTCAGTTGCATCGGTAATGTCTAATGTGGAGATCTTTCCTTGAAAGCTCCTTTTTGGTGGTATTTTTTGTGCATGTGTACTCTGTGGGGTAGAGTAATAACCTTGTGGAGGATACTGATCTGTTTGATGCTTATATTTTTGAATGTGACAAAGGGTTCTTACTAGGTTAAGATGTTTTTTATATGTCTAGCTGAGTTTTGAAATTTTGATTTTTGTCACCTTCATAGAATTCATGAAGGTGACATGAACTAAAAGAAATAAGTGCAAACAATAAAAATCAGTTCTCTAGTGCTATAAATGTGATATAGTGGTATACATTGCTCATAAGTCCTATTTTATTAAGAAAAGCTCTGTGGATCAGTGTTAGAATCACTGATCATGAGCCTTTTTCCTATTTGTAGAACGACACATTTTTTAAAATTTGAAATAAATATATGTGGTCTAGAATTACTGTTATCACAGTAGTTAATAATGTTGGTCATTTAACACAAGCACTTGACCCTTGGTCACAGCCAGAGTCATTGACAGAGGGATTTTAATGAATAATTTGAATACATAGTTTTTGTGATTGTATGAGCAACTCTTTATTGCACTTGCTCTGCACGTATACTTTACGGTACTGTTGCACTCCAGACTGAACGGTCTCAAAGCTGAGTGCTGCTGTAAGCACTTTGGTGTGATGTTCATACCCTGACAGAAAAGTAAGGAATAGATCTATAGCAATAGATAAAATTAAAAGTCAGAATTAATTGTGATGGAATATCTTTCAAGTTTATGTATGCTCAAGGAGTGACTCAGGAGTGAGTTTGTTTAATGCAATGCCAGGCTTGGGGGGGCGAAAACTTTTTTTCAGAGAATTTTCATCACTAAAATTTATAGCATTTACTCTTAAATATTTGTTTCTCAAGACCAGCGCTGAGGTAAGTTAATGGGACTTGTTCTAAGCTCTAGGCAAAGAGTCTTCTAAAATGACAGTGTTCTTCCTCAGTCACTGTTAAATGCATAATATCAAGTTGTATGCATCCTGTGTCACCTGGGAATAATACAAATGGTTATTTCTTTTATGCAGAAACATACCAGACAACTACAAAGTTATTTTCCTTCAAGGAGGTGGATCTGCTCAGTTCAGTGCAGTCCCGCTTAACCTTATTGGTTTAAAGGAGGGAAGACAGGCAGATTATGTGGTTACTGGAGGCTGGTCGGCAAAAGCAGCTAAAGAAGCAGAGAAGTATGCCAAAGTGAATATTGTTCATCCCAAACTAGGAACCTATACAAGTAAGTTGATGTTTGCATCTACCCATGTGAATGCTTAGCTTTTTGACTTGCTCTAAAAATGGATCCAGCGTAGCTGTTGGGCTGTTGAATGTTAACTAGAATTGACTGTCCATCACTCAAAAGATTGTCTGCCACATCTCTCCTTGTTCACCACCAGGAGATTTGTTAAATGGCTTAACAGTCTCCACCAGACAAAAATTGTGAATGGGGCTGAGCAGATCCCAGAAAATAAGTGACAAGAAACAAGTGTCTAAGTAGGTAAATGGTCTCCACTCTCTTTTTTTTTAATATTTAACTGAGTTTTTAAGCTATTCACAGTGATATTGGGAGGTATCTGAATTTCAGGTACATGAATGTAATGAGTAATGAGATTGTAGTGAGTAATGAGATTGCTCTGAAATTTAGAAGCAGGAGTGAGATTTTAACTGTGTTGACCGAGGATATGGGAGGCCTGAATTCTGTTACGTGCTTTTAAGGATTCCTGAATTCTTACCTTTCCCACCAATGTGTCACTGAATATACATAAATAATTCTTGGAGCAGGAATACATGAGATCTAGCTTCTATTCCTGCTAGTTTTGGTCACTTTTCTTCCCTCTGGTCCAAGTTATAACACTTGGACTAAAAAGAGTGGCAGCAATTAAGACAGAGAATATTCCCATATAACTTAGTATATTAACTGGTGACTAGTGCACTGACTTGGAAAATAAGTTTATGTTCTCTGAGGCACAGGAAGGAATTGAACCTATGACTTTCCAGTCTGGGAGAGTGTAAGTCACCATTTTGTAGCTGTAGATAAGAGGAGAGACAGTAAATAATGATGGAGGCAATAGCACCATCTCCCGCCCCCACCCCCCTCCACTTCGAATCGGGTTCTGGAGGAGAAAAGAAAGGAAGAGCAACTACTTGTTTTATGCCAAACCTGTTCTGGGCTGTCAGGACTTGCCTGTATATTGCCTGTTGACAGAGGAAATCTTAGTTTTGTAAATCAGTTGCAAAGCCTAAAATGGGAGGAAGGTAGGTAACCTTGTGTTTGTTCAGCTTGGGCAAGACTTAAATGCTTCTGGAATGGCACAGAAACGGAGCTTTAGAGAACTTTGCCAGTGAGAATTAGGATGTTTCTGTGGTTCCAAAGGCTGCAGGAAGATTCTTGGACACAGTGTCGGAATTCCTCTGAAATGCTGTTTTGAACCCCTAAGGCAGCAGTCTGTAGTCTGGAATTGCAAACTTGAAGAAATCGTTTGAGGAATAAGGGGTGAAAATCAAAAGGTTTTGCAAACTTAATGATGGCTCACCAGAGAATTTTTGGAATGCACAGGCGTATTGGTTTTGCAGATACATTATCTTCCTGGTAACAGCATGATTGATAGTCTATGTGGCAAAATTGTTCTTGGTTTGCACTTAAATTTCATGTTCAGGTAAAATTGCATGCCAAGAAAATTACTCCAGTGACATCTGGGCTTCTTTTTTGTCTCTCAGGCATTCCTGACCCAAGCACTTGGAATCTTAATCCAGATGCATCTTATGTGTATTATTGTGCTAATGAAACTGTTCATGGTGTGGAGTTTGACTTTGTACCTGATGTCAAAGGAGCCGTCTTGGTTTGTGACATGTCCTCAAACTTCCTGTCCAAACCTGTGGATGTTTCCAAGGTAAAGAACAGAACACAGTGACCGCACAAAGCATTTTCAAACTTTAGTGCATGTAATTAAGCACTTTGAAATGTTTGGTTTCATTTCTGGCTGAGCAATGAAATTAAGGAAGTCATGTGTTGTTAATTGAGTATCTGATGATGGATAGAAGTGTTGAAATTTCAGGTTTGAGATTCCAATGTCTATTTGTTTTCCTTTTTCTCGTAAAAACATACTTAACTATGTTGAAATTGTCCAAGTTAATAGCTACCCAAGATTATTTAGCTACTGTGTGATCTTCCCTGATGAAGAAAGTACCTGCTGAAAGAAAATAACAGCTAAAATAAATATCTTCTAAATCATATTTAGTCTGTAGATAGTGTATGGCTACAGCAGGGTACTGTGAATCAGTTTTTTTAATCCTGCCTCTTACATGAAAAATCTGTAACCTATTTTAATCTCCTAAAGCTTCCTCTGCCTCACGATTATGGTATCTGTTTCATAGATAATACAGACGCAGAACATAGGCAATTACTATGTTTGTAAAGTGTACTATGAGTAGAAGTGTTACTGACTAGTGAAATAGCATGTTTGACCTTTTTTACCTGTGTGTAGCAAAAAGGAGTAGTTGTTAATGCATTCAACTTGGCCTTTCCTGATCTGCCTCTTTGAACAGGTGGATTTTATGATGATTGTTCTGAAATACCAGATGGGTTGAAAATACTGTGAACTGTGTAGGAATTTGTTTTTAGTAAATTTGCTTGGAGTAGTGTGAAATTGGAACAGGCTGCCTTGAGAATTATTTGCAGCTATTAAATAAACATTTAGCAAACTGTTGTGAAATTTGTTGTGATTATAATCCTCAGCTGAGTAGCCGTAAGTGCACTTTGAAATCAGAACTTCTCCTAAATCTTCTTTAGGCCTACAAATTGTTAATTTTCAACACATTCTCTGTTCCATTCATCTGACTAGTATGCCTGGGGTATTACTCAGTTATAAGTGATATGCATGTGAATAAGTGATATACATGTGAATGCATGTACCAAGTTCTTTTCTTTTTCCTTTTAAAGTTTGGTGTGATTTTTGCTGGTGCTCAGAAGAATGTTGGCTGTGCTGGAGTTACTGTTGTAATAATACGTGAGGACTTGCTGGGATTTGCACTGAAGGAATGCCCTGTTGTACTGGATTACAAAACACAGGTCGCAAATAGCTCTTTGTATAACACTCCGCCATGCTACAGGTAACTCACCCTGCAATGTGATATCCCTTATTCAGAAAGCTGCTGCACTGCCATCTGCTGCTCTTACCTAGAAAAGCTTCCAAAGTTGCGTATTTGCCCTCAAATCACTGATACGTTGGAGTGTTTCACGTGATTCCTGTGAAAACATGGCAAGTGTCCAACCGCATGACTGTAGTAGGCTTTGCATTGTCTAGTACTACTCAGCCAGAAAGGATGTAGTCTTTTCCAAAGTAAATATTATATGTCATAACTCCGTCGTAGAAGTTTCAGGATGCAGTTCTGGTTTACATGAGCACAGCTCTAGTCAATTCAGTGGTGATGCTTCTCTCTTTGCAAGGACGTCATTTGGTGCTTAGACTTGCTTCTTGATCACTAAATACAGTTTGATTTAATTTCTTCCTGACATTGCTCTCATCATTTGAACCTCTAGATCCCCACTCACTGTCTTTACTGGAAAATGGTCAATATTATTGTTATTAAAGTTTTAAATATTGTAAGATATTACAAGAATACGTATTCTTTTAAACTTTTAAAATATTTCTTGTTCTGCTACATCTATCACTACTGTTAGTTTTGAAATGAAGCTGTAACAGAATTTTTTAAAAGGTATTTTAGTAGTTACTTCGGCTTGTTCTCTAGTATAGTTTTGCACAATTCTTTATCTGCCATCTCAGTGTTTGACTTGGCATCCAAAGATAAAATTGATCTAGCTTTATAATCATTGCTAGCAATCAAAATAATAAAATTGCTGTGTACCTGATAATTTCATTATGCAAGAAGCAAATCAGACTACAGGTTGTTTTTTTTAAAATTGCTGTCTCCTAGTTTCTAAAAACTAGTGAAATGGTGCTTTGCTACTAGAATGTTTACATGTCGAGCCAGTATTATCTAGCCATTCTTAACTTGAAGAATTTTTATACAACTGTCCTCTGAAATTAGTATTAAAAAAATATCAAGGTGTCACTTTTTCCCCAGAAACTTTTAAAATTACTTTGAAAAGAAAGATTTCTTTTTCATTCAGATAATTTGATAATGAAGTTTTATACTGATGTTTAGTTTCAGCTCTTACAGCTTGCTTGTATGTTCCAGAATTACAAAGTTAGGTTGCCTAATGATCTCTTAAACGTATTAAATGCCCTGTATAGGGATAAAGTTCAGTGATTCCTTTATATGAACCCTATAACTTAATTCCATCATTACAATTAGTATCTGTTCAAATTTTACTTAAGTATCTTTGAATCTGCTGATTATCACTGCAGGGTGTACTATTGCAATGACATACGAGCAGCTATCTTTATCAACAGAACCGTAAATCTTGTGAACGTTTGTTTATGCCAGATTTTACAGTGCAGAACTTGTTTCCCCAAGTTGTGTGCATACTGTACAGTATGTAGTGCTGTAATTATGTATTCTTACTGGCAGCCTGTCTGCCCTGTTGGCGGGGTACACTCAGTCAGAATTAATTATACAATGTTTCCAGATTTCAGTCTCCTCAATGTGGCTTTGTAACACAGGCAGTATGTATGTGTTTTCTTTCCAGTGCTTGATGAAACCTCTGTTTCATGATCGATTATTTGCCTGACTGCCAATTCACACATACTGTTTTTGGACACGGTATACTTGAATATGCCAGGTTTTAAATGCAGCCATTCATGTTTCCCAAGTACAAAGCTATTTCCATTTGAAAAACCGAAGTTCTACTTAGTCTCAGTACTTGGACACAGTGTTGTTCCTCTGATTTGAAAAGCAAAACAAATCAAATTCTGCAGCCTTATTTTAGCTGCTGCAAAGAACTTCGGAAAAGAAAGTGCTGCTTTAGCTGTAACTCAGTATCTGTCAGTAGCCTGAACAGGGTAGTGGGAGGTTGAGGGAACTGAAAATAAAGTTGAACTAACAGTCTTATTCCTTTCTCATCACTGTCTTGCCAGATTTCACTTCATGCTACAGACTCACATTGGAGTACACTCCAGAATCCAGAATGTAACAGACTGAAATGTTGGCAGGATGCACATCTGTTTGGCTTGGCTCTAACTGCCTGTTCCAGTTTAAGGAACTGGCAAAGCTTCTTAGTTCTGTTTTTCTCTACTCTCATCCTTGCACTTGTTAATGGTTTGCTGGCAAACAGGCAGGAAATATTAACTGAATTTGCAAAAGCTACTTCAGCAGGATGTTAAATTAAATTAAAGTGATGCTAGTGGCTTTAACCTCATGGTACTACACCATTGACTCTTTGACCCTAATCTGTTCAGCTAAAATTAACAATGAATTTGCTATAAAAATCTCATCTCATCTCTGAAATGCATTTTGCAGTTAAAATTGTTCCAGAAATATTATTTTGATTGACATAAAAGAAGGATAAAAGGTTTCAGCTGTCTGGGTTTTTGTGAATGACTCTGAGGCTGACTTCTAAGAGTTCACTTGTTGGAAAAGTTTTGCTCAAGGAAGTGAGGGCAGGAGGTGAATGCGGTCCCGTATATTTGCCAAGGGCATAGTCTATGCTTCGCTTAAATCCTTTACACTGGAGTAGTTGATAGTGTGCTGTCATAAATGTGGCGAGATTGTGCTCTCAGAACTGTAAGGTACTTCCTATAAATGGCAGTCTGTACCCTTGGTTATTCTGCAGCCTTTCTGAAGTGTTCAAAGATTTGATAGTGGCATCCCCTGAGAAATAAAAAGTAGCAAAATATAAAACAGCCTCCTGCTAGGTATGTAGAAGGGAAACTTGTAGGGTAATGTTCTCTGAGCACTCCCTTGGAATCAATAATGAAGGGATTCATAAGAATGAACTTGTTGGAAACAGTCCATAAAAACTTGTGAGCAGGTTTTTATGTAAATTGTTGTAGTCGTGGGAAATGCTGAACTCGAACAAGCTGAGTTTTGTAGCAAAAGCACAAAGGCAAAAGGCCTCAAGGATTTTTTTATGTTGCACTTAGTAACTAGCACTGAAATTCTTGCTCCCAAGCCATGTGATGCCAGTAGACTTCCAGATCTCTACTAAGAACTTGATGTTAACGAGTAATTAAATGTGATACATCATTATTTGTTTCGCCAAACTTCACTGTTCATGTGGGCAAAAGGTCTTTGTAGACAGAAATGGGATTAGAGCTCTTATTTTTAACATTTGTGAAAATATGGTTAAATTTCTGACATATAAATGTACATGTATTTGAGATTTACTCCCGTATTTTTGTTACAGCAGCTGCACAGGGCAAACACTATTAACTTTTTTGCTAAATCTGGCTCCTTCTAGGCAGCTGTGTAGTCCTTCTAGGCAGGACCTGACAGGCAGTTGTGTAGGCAATGAATTGGCAGTCCATGCAGCATGTCTGGGGATGTCTTTGGGAGCCCTCAGGATGTGTCCTTCCATGGTACAAAGGATTAAGCTGGTTCCAACAGATGTGTGGCATTTGAATTTCAGGTTATCTCATCTGTGTCCAGAAAACATTGTCTGTTTAGAGTTATCGTAACTTGTGTTATAGTCTAGATTTTGATTTGTTAATCTTAAGTGTCCTTAAATCAAACATGGCATTTTGTTGCTGAAACATTTTGTGACTATTAGACAAGACTTACTTTTTTCCTGTTTGAATAATTTCACTGAAAAATGTTCTTTCCTTTTGCAGTATTTATATCATGGGGTTGGTACTGGAATGGATAAAGAATAATGGTGGAGCTGCAGCTATGGATAAACTTAGTTTAATCAAATCCCGAATGATTTATGATATTATAGACAAATCTAATGGATTTTACGCGTAAGTTGCTATGCTTTTCCCCTTGGCTTCAATATTTGCTACATAACCAGAAATTCATATCTTTCAAGAGTTTAATTGCAATGTATTGTTGAAGTCACCTTTTTTGAGGACTCCCATAGATACTATTTGTGCAAACCATTCACTTGGTAACTGCCCAAGGGTAAGTATCATTTCAGTAGGAAGTTGTTTCAGCTTACCTTGTATAGATCAGTAGTGAAGCCTACTAAAAACATATTCTAAACTTAATAAAACAGGAGCCTAGGTGAAGAGTATACAAAAACCAGATGTGCAGATTCTGGTTTGTATGCCTACTGAATCTCTTGGGGAAATACAGGCCAAAACAGAGAAAATTGCCTGTAAGAAATTGTAGAGACCACTTTGCATTGTATTTTCCCTACCACCATCCAGGAGTCAAAGACTCTGTTTTTTCTCTGTCAAGCAGAGCATTTTTATTAGCTAATTATGCTAAGTTCTGAAACACTTTCTGAAATAAAATAGGAAGATCACTCCTCAAAATGGAATACATTTTCTTTATGTACTTTATGCACAGTTTATTTTCTTCAGTTATTTTTGCTGGCTTTCCAAAGCAGATTTAACCCTCTGACTTTTCCATAGAGTTGCAAGGTATTTTTGAACTCACGGGACCTATGTATAGTTAAAAGCTGATAATATAATAATTTTAATATTTGCCAAGCTCAGACTACTAATTGACCTTGAAACTGCAAAATATTTTCCTTCACCTTCAGTGTAAAAGCAACAGTGTGGGGACCTAATTTACTTTCAAGTCAAAGGATAGGGCAAATTAAATTTGGATTTTAAATTAAAGCTTTCTGCAATGATAATTGGCAGGGATAAAGTTTCATCATAATATTTAATACATTCTGCTTATCCATTTACTTAATGAGAACAGCTTTGCCTTTAGCATCACCATGATCAGGATTGTGATCCTACTCCAGAGAAATCCTGGGGGTTTTTCATAAATGTCAGAAAGCAAATGAAGCCTTGAAAAAAACATTTTGTGACAAACAGAAATCTCTATCTGGCAAGTTGGTCTGTAAGTCAGTGAGTGGGAAATGTGATGCAAATGGGATGGTAAATAGTCAGTTGGGAAAGCAGAACGAGCTTCACTAACTGAGCTGTGTGCAGCTTCCTAAGCAATACGGTTAAGACTGTGAATTTTTAAATTGTATCTATAACTAAAAGGAAGACTTAATTTGAAGCTGCCTTCCCAGCTGTATGTGGCAGTTAAATCCATGGCATGCATCCCTGAGTAAGACATGTGACAAGCCATTTAGCAAATGGAGCCTTTCTTCTACAAAGTGCTTTGTGCCATTTGCAGTTTGTTTTCCAGTGTCTGTGCACTAGCTGAGTTACATCAGACTGCCTAGTAGTGACTGGATATTCTAAAAACTAGTATGGCTACAGTAATTCAGATATGGGAATGCTTAGAAGCATAGGCCTTTTTGAACATTATTTTCCTGGTTGAACCTGAAGTATCAGATTTACATAGGCAGATGTTATGATGGATCTTTTTTTCTTTTCATCATGGAGGCATCTGGACAAAGGAACAAGAGAGGAACTGAAAAGAATGGTACCCATTCTTTTCCAAATAGCATAATAATAGGTATGAAATTCACATGCAGTTTATGAAAACTTATTTGTATTGAATGCCTGCAAGAATCTACATCACAGCCTTAGGAAAAAATAAATCTGAAGGCTTCATATCTCCTTTATAAGTAGAAATGCTAAAAAAAGATATTTAAATCTTCTCTTCCTCCCCCATCATTTCTTACCTTCACAAAATAGTTGAAGAGAAATTACATGTATTTTAAGTTTTCCACTTCTGATTAAATGGGATTTTATGATCTATTAAGGAGCTGTGATGCATCTTATGTAATGTTGTGGCCAGGTATGCAATGGAAGATTTGTTCTAGAGATACCTCTTCTCTACTTCATGATTTCAAGTAATACTAATTTAGAAGATGGACTGAAATCATTAACAGAAGTTTCTAATGTCCGTGAAATTTTTCTTATGCTGTGTTCTTATACTTCCTTTAGTTCTGTTTAGCTGTGTGTAATTCTGGTAGCACTTTTGACTAGTTGAGAAGTGTCAGTCTTTGAAGATAAAGAGAAAAAACTGCTGTAGACTTAGTCAAAATTCCCTGTAATTACCTCACCTATCCTAAGTAACTGTGTTCTTTATTTATTTTTCCATTTTTTTTTCCTTGATTTGGTCTGTATACAAGCCTCTTGTCCATTTCTCTGGCATAATATGTCAGGAAGGGCTAATAAGCCTTCTACTTGACCACTTCCATTATTTTACTTGGTTAAAAAAGGAAGATTGCTTTCTTTCACAGAAAGTAATGATTTCACAATTTTGATTATGAAGGAGTGACTGTGGTTCTAAACAGGTGTGATTATTCACTTTCTCAAACTGCATATAGCTGAAAATACAAAATTAGCGCGAAGTGGATTAAGCATTACATTTTTCAACTTTCATAGATGTCCAGTGGAGAGAAAGAACCGAAGCAGAATGAATGTCCCTTTCCGCATTGGCAGTGTCAAGGGCGATGAAGCCCTGGAAAAGAAGTTTCTGGAGAAGGCTGTGGAGCTTAACATGATATCTCTGAAAGGACATCGGTAAGTCTTAGTCAAGTGAATCTCTGTCCTGTGCAGAACAAACTGTTACTACAGTGGTGCAGCATCAGGTGCTGTGCATTGGCTGACCAGCCTTTCTCACGCATAAGCTGTTCCTCATACTGGTTTGGCAACACTTGAAAATAGCAGTCTAGAGATTCTAATCAGAGATTGCTGGTGGCTCAACTTCTGCTTAAGTGAAGTGGTGGGCTTCAGAGGGCCTTATCCTTAATTCTGCTTTCTTCTGCAGATCTGTCTCTGTGCAGATGCCAAAGAAGATATGTTTTGAGGTCAGATTGTACCTGTGTATAAAGCCTCTCAGGTGGCTTGTCTGCCTGGTTGCGAGGGTTCTTTCCCATGTTCAGTAGTGTTTGTGGGATTAGTGTTTTGATGTCATAGGGCTACAGCTCTGGAGCTGTAAATAACTAATAAATACTAAGCTTCTCTAGGTTGCAAGCCTGCCTTGAAGAATTAAATATTCTTTCTCATGCACATAAATGTAAATTCTATCCTTTTAGAGTAAGAATAGATGTAAATGTCTATGACTGCTAATAATGTCTTTTTTAGAATATAGAGAACTTTTCTGATTCTTTTTTTTTTCCTCCTCTCCTCTTTTTAATTCAGGTCTGTGGGAGGAATCCGTGCCTCTTTATATAATGCAGTGACTGTAGAAGATGTTCAGAAGCTTGCAACATTCATGAGAAGCTTCATGCAGATGCATCAGTCATAAAATGCCCATGTGTTAGAGCCATGCTGCACATCTATGAAATAAAAGCTAAAGGGTTTTAACATTACTCTGGTATTGCACAGCTGTAGCGCACAAGTTTTATTTCCTTTTAGTTCCTGTAGCAATTTTAGTTCACTAAATGGGATTGAGGCCCAGCCTTGCAATGATGTGGCAACTTTGGCTTTGCTGAAGGTGAGGGTCCCGAGACTGATTGTGATTCGTTCCGAAACTTGAAAATGTGTAGTTAAAAGATGAAGAGCATTGTAAGATGCTGTGGATCTGAGTCTGTTTTTTTACTTCTAGTCACAAGTGACTTCAGCAATGCCTTCTTTTTAGTAAAATTCAGGAAGCAAATTTTTCATAAGCTGTCTGTAATGCTTTACAAATACTCTGTGACTGCATAATGAAGCTAAACTAACACGGTCTCTAAGGACATCTAGTTGGTTTATGGGGTATATTCCAACAGTGATATTTAGGAGTTAACACCAGTGTTCCTAACTTGAGGATCCAGCCTTCAGACTACTGCTCCCATACTAGAAGTACTATCATAACCATTTCAAGTAACTGTCATTAAAGTCTGCAGGACTGGGCCTTTCTTCCTATTAACATTTATTAGTTTAAAGCTAAGATTCATTAGTCTGATTAAATAATTTTCTAAGATGTTTTTTATTTCTCTGCATTTTGTGTATTCAACTCCTAGATTATTAATGCTATATTCTTATTTTGGAGCATGCATATTTGCTGCTGCAAAAAATTTGTTTTTAATTTGTTAACCTTGTACCAGACTGGATTGCTGTATTCCGCTCAATGGGCCTGTGATTTTCTCTGCACTGGCTTTGAGCCCAAAGTGCAGCAGACTTCTTTGTCTGGTGTTTCTTAAGTGTTCTCCCTCTCTACTTGCTCCAGTATTTTTCCTACCTTTTCATTCTTTCAGTTTTGTAGCCTTTTATATGTGGAACTTTGTCCAGTTGGAGTAAATAATAATCTTGACTTCTCTGCCTTTTCCTGACACTGCAGTGCACTTTTGGTCCCACTTTCTCACTTGGTCTTTCTAGCTTATTGCAGACTTGGATACTCTGGGCTAGAGAGGTCACTGTGGTTGTACAAAGATCTTCAGAAGATCTCTTGTTATAGAACCCTTGAGTTACTTTTTTTCTCAGCTTGTGACTTTACTGCCAATATATGGACCCTATATTGACCCTAAACTCGTATTTTAACTTGTGTAGAAGCTATCTGCCACTATCAGAGTGTTTAGCATTACTACAGCTGGTTTCAGACTAAACTCTTTGGCAGACAATGGGGATTTTTTTTTTTAATTTTTATGTAACGTCAGTACAGTGGTAACAATTTATTAATGATAAGGATGTACTGTCCCTTTGTTGATGGAACCTTACAGCAAGTCAGTGGAATGTGCTAGGGTTGAGTTACATTCATATCTGAAAACTCATCATTTTAAGACTACTGTTTAGAGATTTTTGTCAATTTAGTGTAACTCAAAGTAAGTAAATAATGTGAAAAAAATAAAATTTAATCATATAATGATATGAAGTACCAGTGTGTTTGAAACTTTTTCGTTTTGTCACTTTCAGGATGAAAGTCAAGAATAATGTGTGTTAGAATTTTAGATTCTGGTATACTTCTTTCCCCTAAAAAGCAAGCTTCCCTCATGTATTCTGGGTGCGCGTGGCTCGAGGCTTCAGCCCTCGCCCGGATCCTTGAGGGAGAGCCCTCGATTGTCTGCATCCAGTAAAGGACAGACACGAGAGATCCCGAAGGCAGCAGGCAGTAAGAGCCTCTGGCCAGAGCACCACGGCGGAACTGCAGCGCTGGCAGGGCAAAGCCACAGGAGCTGAGGATGGCAGAAGCGCACCAGTGGGAGAGGCGACGTAATAATAGAGGCGGGGATCTGGTATGGATTCCAGGAGGGTTTAATCTCGGGAAAAGCCAGGGACCAAATCCCAATCTGAGGGCTCTGCACAGGGTTTTAAAGGAGAGAGGTACCATAGGCGAGTGTCTTGAAATAACCAATTACAGAACATCTTGGGAGGGTCCAGGGAATAACAGACAATACAACAACCAATCATGAGGGTCCAAGTGGGAGGGCTAATGGCAACAGCGAGTGGTGTACGGAGTAAGGGAGAACTTTCTGGAAACAGGGCAGGGTAACCGGGAGAATGACAACTGGATTAACAAGGTAAAAGGTGGGAAGTGGAGTCCAGGGAGAAACCAACTGGGGATAGGGGAAACCAGGAACAAACCATTTACAAACCATATACAATAAATGAACCAGACAAACTCGAGCACTGCAACAATGTATGCTTTATTTCTTTCCAAGAAAAGTCTTTCCTGTAGGATCCATGGAAACAAAAGTATTATTATGAATGCTTGAAGAACCCTTTGTGCCCTGTCAATTATGAATATCTAATTTGGATTCCATATTAAGTTTTTTAACTTTATAAAATTGTTCTTCTGAATTTTGGGTACTTGCTTTCAACAGTAGCTCTGGCTTATCTCTTTCCAAAAACTAGCCAACCTTTCTATTTTATAATAGTCTTGCATTCCTCTTAGCAAGCATGCTTTTGTGAGTGTTTACAAAAAAAGCTTGCACTGATTTGTGCTGCAGATTCATGAGCCCAGCAAGAAACCTCTTGCTGCTTCTGAATTGTGCCTAGCATCTTGTCAATTTTTTTAACCCAGTAAGGCAAAAATTATGTAGAATTAAAATATAGAGTGAAGACTGCATTAAGCAGACAGTGGTTGACTAAATATCAAGTGAGGAGCATACAGGAATACTGGGAATACAGAAGCATGTGCTGAAGGAATTACTTGAGGTTTATTTCAGACTCATCCATGCTGCAATTCTACCCTTCCAAGCTGTTTGTCTGTATTTGGGGTTTTGAGCCCTCGTGGACAGCAAAATCTTGATTTCCCACATCAGATTGGTAGGAGGAATTTTAGCAACAGGTTGCTGAGACTCCTGGTCTTTTTTTCTCGTCAGCACTTACAAGCTGGGTCAGTGATTTCAGTGTTTGGAAGTAAGGCTCTTTTTCTGTGATTTGAATACTCCTGAGACATTAAAAGGTGTTAAAAATAAAGAAAATTCTTGTCTCACCTGAGTTGGCCCATGTACAGAGGTAATTGTAAGATGAGCTCTTTTCAATGAACAGTTCTTTCAATTCATTTTCTAGTGAATCATCTCTTTCTCCTAGCTCTTGTGTTTGATTTCACAAAAACATGTTCTAGCATTCTCCTTTGTAGTATAAAAGTCCTGGGCCAGTGTCTGTCCCAGACCTGGCCTAAATAGAGAAAGCTGCTGAGAAAGCTGCAGGCTCCCTCTGATTCTGCTTTGTGCGGCGAGGGGTGCTTTAGCCCAGGTGCCAACTGTCCTTCAGGAAGGTACCATGTCCCAGAGATTCATGTCTGTTGTCCACTGTAAGAACTTCCTATGGTAGTTACCATCTGTAAGCCCAGCAAGAATTAAATAAGAATTGGAAGTCTGGGTTGCCACATCCTTATTTAACTGGTAACTCTTAGTGGAGAGAAATGATTCATACAGACAGCAGTGTGGGGAGTCCTGCTCTTGTGTCAGCTGATACTCTATATTTTCGTGTGTTTTCCTGTTTAAATTAATCCCATTTTTTTCTTTTCAACTGGTAACTGGCTTAATATTTTTCAGTGCACCCAGGCATGTTTGGATGTAAAAAGCTTAAGCATATTCCTGACTTTCAAGTGAGTGCTTGGAATGAAGCAGAAATAAGACATCATATACTGATATATTAGTAGTTGCAAAGGTATGCTGAAAGTGTTACTAGGTCTGGCACTATACTGGTATATGTTTAATTTTCACTGTATTTCATTCACTGGGTAGAAAATAAAATGAGGATGAACCTCTTTGTACTTAATAATGATATACCTAATTAAAAAGTGAAATGTTGCAAGGTTTTACATTAAATCAGTCACTTTAATTGGAAAGAAGATTCCCCATTCCAGTCAGCAATTGGGCTCTTGATAATTTAAAACCAGGATTCATGACAATCTGTGATAAATACAACCCTTTTAGTCTAAAAAAATGAAGAAGTTATAATTACCAATGGTTGGAGGAGAGTGATCAAAGAGATGCAAAGATAGATTTATTTTTTGTAAGTAGTTGAAGAATAAATGTGTATGTGCTGTAACAAAACCAAAAGCTATACAGTTTCTGAAATCTGAGAAAATGGGAATTCTACCTCCTACCTTTATGCAATGCATAAAAGGCAAAAATTGTATATTTTGGTAAATGGATTATTTACAAAAGAGATGTGAAGAAATCACGTGAGAAAGGTTGAAATTTACTGAACTATTATGAGAGAAATTGCCATTAAACTGCTTAGAATTTTTAATATAATGAACCAATCTGAGTATGATTCAATGTTGTAGTTCCATGATGTAATCTGAGGAGATTTGAGACACATATTGCTAAAACTAGGTATGGTAGTAACAAACTCTTTACTGTAAAACTTAGTAAATATTCTTTCATAGGGTAAGCAGTAGTCTTTGGAATTGAAACAACTGTAAGGAAGTTTCAAACTCTGGTGCTAGGTTTTGTGCTTGGCAAACAAGACCTAAAGAATTAGAAAAGCTGGGAAACTTAGTTCTGGGCTGGTAGTGCCCTGTCAGTATAGAGTTGCACTGGCTCATGGCCTTTCTTTCTTTCCAAGGCAGCCCAAAGCATGCTGCTTTTGGACACATTTTTATTGTGAAGACACACCTCTGGCCTTAGTGTTAGACATGTTAATGCTTGTCTCAGTTGTGATTGTGCTTTGCCTGATGTCCCTGGACTGAGTTGTATTGTCAGGTCTTGTCTCTCTCTCAGTACTGAAATAGAAGGTTTTGTCTGTGGAGGTATTTCTCTAAGCCACCTAAACTGTACCTCTTCCTTTTTGGTATGTCATGGAAGCTTGTCTTCAGTTTCCTAAATCTATCTGGTGATGTGAAGTAGTTTGGGGTAAGACAGGACATTGCTCTGGTGCTGTGAGGGGTCCTCAGATCTGGCAAGAGAAAGGGTGATAGACACTGACAGCAGAGCTATGTGCTCTGAGGCTTCTGGAGGAAGCATTGGACCAAGTTAGGGGTGAGTTATGAGCAGGGTAAATCTGGGTAACAGCTGGTGAATAGGAGGATATATTGCAAGGTTTAGAGTTAGTTTGTGTAAATTTAAGGGAGAGGGATAGAAACAGAAAAAAACACATTAAGAATATAATACAACATTAAGTTGTTATTTTGTCACCTATCAGTGTACCAGTTAGAACCACTTTGAAGAGGTGGCCCTCTGCCTTGCTTCCCCACCCTCGTCATCAAGGAGGAGTAGTGCTTATTTTGTGGCTCCAGGACTACTATCACCATAAGGACTGTAGCAAAATCCTATCTAGACCAGGAAGCAAGGCAGAACACACTTATGCATGTCAGTTAAATGTCAGGATTGAGCTACACTCTCACTTTCCCTGCACAACCACACAATGTACCCCCAATGTATAATTTACATGATCCATATTGTAGCGATAGCTGCAGATGAACAAAATTCAGTATTCAATTTTTTTTTTTTACATCTCTGTTATAATCGGAGAAGCAGTCCCATTGTGTTCCAGATGCCCACTAGCAGTAGTTTTAATTACAGCATTACTTTGAAAGCAGATTGCTTATTTGACAGCACTAGTCAGAATCTTTAACTGGCAGTAGAGTACACTTCAGTAAGTGAAAAATAATCCACTGTATTACCACCAAACCTTTTTCATGCAAAATTCACACATTTCTAAGTGTAAAGTAGGCCAGAATAATACTTCTGTCCCTACTACATTTGACACAGAGAAGAGAGCCATCTCCAGAACTCTGATGGTAGCTCTCTGCCAAGTTTTGATTGGTTTGACATGTCACTGCTGCTTGGTAGATGTGCTGAACTACACCTGAATGGAAAAAAAACCCAAAATTTTGCCCTTCTCGCCAAGAAGGCCAATGGTGTCCTGGGTGCACAAGAATGCCAGCAGGTCAAGGGAGACAATCCTCTTCCTCTGCTCAGCTGTGGTGAGGGCACAGCTGGAGTGCTGTGTCCAGGTTTGAGCTTCTCAGCACAACAAAGACATGGAGCTGCCGGAGCAAGTTCAGTGGATGGCAACAAAGATGATAAAGGGGCTGGAGCATCCCTCTTATGAGGAAAGGCTGAGGGAGCTGGGCCTGTTCAGCCTGGGAAAGAGACGACTGAGAGGGGACCTCACCAATGTCAATAAGTACCTGAACGGAGGGTGTCAAGAGGGTGGATCCAGGCTTTGCTTGGTGGTGGTAAACAATAGGACAAGAGTCAACAGGCACAAATAGATGCACAGGAATTTCCATTTGAGTGTAAAGAAGAATTTCAGTGTGAATTGAGTACTTGACTGAACCTGGAACAGATTGTGCAGAAAGGTGGTGGGGTCTCCTTCACTGGGAAAATTCAAGAATTGTCTGGACACAATTCTGTGCCTTGTGCTCTAGGATGACCCTATTTGATCAGGAAGGTTGAAACAGATGACCTACCATAGTGCCTTCCAACTGTATCCATTTTGTGATGCACGTGTAAGGGAATGCATTCAAAAAATCAACCACAGATCCTTCAAATTTTAAAAGATACCATGTATAAATGGATATTGCATACCCTTGTTTTATGAAGTTTTAGTTTCTGTTCTGATCATGTTGTTTCCCATGATTTTATATATACTCTTAAACGTGATTTATTTATCCAACATGGAAATAGTTCCACGGTCATTCCATTGATACTGCTTTGGGGAGACCTTACTGTGGTCTTTCAGTATACAAAGGGAACTTATAAAAAACAACAGAGCAAGATGTTTTATAAGGATCTGTACTTAGAAGAAAAGGGGGTAACTGTTTTAAACTTTAAACTGAAAACATTAGGTTTAGATAGGATATAAGGAAGATTTTTTAATGTGAAAGTGGTGAGGCACTGGTACAGGCTGCCCAGAGAAGCTGTGGATGTCCCATCCCTGGAAGTATTCAAGGTCAGTTTGGATGGAGCTCTGAGCAACCTTTTCTAGTGGGAGGAGCCCCTACCCACAGCAAGGGAGTTAGAATAGATTATCTTTGAAGGCGCTTTCCAACACAAACCACTCTGTGATTAAGCAAACCTTTTATTTTGGAGAAAAACACTGTAAGTCTTAGTTTGAGATTTGTACCACCATCAGTTTGACACCTTGCAAAATGATAGATGTTTGTGTGACAATCAATGCTCAGAATGGGATAAATGAATAACAGGGGCAGTTCACAGAACAAAATTGCCATGGCTCTGCAATACTGAAATAAATGTTTAAATACTGAGCCAAATTGCTGCTGAGCATTGCTAAATCCTTACTGAAAGAAAATGAACAGCTGTGGAAGACTGTTGTGCCCAGTATATTTGCTTCCAGTTCTCACTTTCATAAAAAATTTTTTTATTGAGACAATTCACTTAAGATTCTCATTCCTGATTGTAGAAAATACAGATCTTACTATATTAAGAATGCTCATGCAGAATGAAAGGCATTGGGGAATTTATTTAAAGGATAAATGTCTGTGGATGTGATATGAAGCAGCACACACTTTGTGTGGCTCTCCCCATGTCTGTGAAAGGAAGGATATTTTGCAAAAAGGCATCTTTTAGAGAAGTTTAGTTCTGGAATAAGACTGAACCAGAAGTAGACAGGAAGTATATGTCTGTAGAATAATAAAACTGTATTCACAGAGGAAGATGCTAGAAAGACAGCATAAACAATCTGGAGTGTTGATGTCCATTATCCTCTGTGTTAACCCCCAGAGAATGTGGAAGGCTCCTTGTTATGTCTTTTACACACAAAGAATAACCTTGTATTTCAGTCTGATCTCAGTCACATTAAACCAAACAAACAGGCTAAGCATTTAGAAAATGTGAAAGGCTGGGAAGTTCTCTGTCTCAGGAGATACTGATGTGAAGGATCCACAAGGGGAGAAGGGGGTCAGTGATTTACAGTATCATGCTTCTCCTTGCTCTCTGCTGAAGTGCTTGCAAACACTCTGTGTGCCTGTGTGTAGGATGGAGTCCTACTCAGTATAAAGCAAATGATCAGTGTTTAGGTGTGAGTCAATCTGGAAAATTCAACTCCAGGCAAGGTCATAAAAGGTCAGAAAATGCATGTTTCAAGGCTTAACAAACTTACACTTTGCAGAGCAAATTGTAGTTCAGGTTGGGAAGAAATCTGTTTTGTGGACAATTAATAGCTTAGCCCAATTCAGTTCTGTGTAGAGCAGAGGTCCAAGAACACAAAAGAGGGTCAGTTCGTAAGTTGCACAAGAGTGAAGTGCCAGATGAGCAGTATTTTACTTGAATCAGGGCATCACCAGAGATAGCCACAGCTCTGATGTGACTTGCAAGGCCTAAATCTCTTGCCTCAGTTAACCACTCTGTCTTAGAAAAGGGGAAGATTCCAGTCTCCACAGGCAACTGGGGGCAAGCTGCTGTACATCCCTGAGAAATCATGATATCGTGGTACTGCAACATGGAACTGTGAAAGAGAAATTTATTTAATTTAAGTATTTTTAGGGGCAGTGAATTGGTTGTTACATGTCTGACTGATTATGTTTGGAGTATCCGGTTTTATTAGATGGTTTTACAGCTTATATATATCTAGCAACCCATTTCAAAAACCTGTGATCTAAGGGAGCTTATGGGTTGAAATGTCCTAGACTGCCGAGTGTTGGGGTTGCTTTGAATTTATTCTTAGACTGATGCTTACCTTATGAATTTTTTTTTTTAAATCTGTAAGGGGTATTATTTTGTCTAAAAGGAAGTTTCAAAAATTACAGTCCCTATATTAAATTTTTGCAATACTACTTAAAGCTCAGTTCTAGAAAGTGTATTCTCTGAAAAGAATATAATTACTGCTAAAATAGAGGATAAAAGAGGATTTTATGACCCTCATTCCATTACGTATGCTGATTTAAATGATTTGGATTACTACTGTTTTACATTGCTATTAAAGAGAACTGATATCAGATTGTTAGTTTTAGCAACAAGATGTGAAGTTACAGTGGAGAAGCCAGAGACCTCACTGGCAGTGGGCCTTGGTATGTGCTACTCCAGGCATATTCTGAGTCATGGCACCTCTTGAATCTCTTTCCCCATTCACAGCTTCAGTCAGCCAGGTTAGCTGGCTGAAAGTGATGTGCTACTGATTACAGTATATTGCACGATACTTTGCAGCTCATCAGAGAGATAAAAACGTGATGATCCACGATAAAAAGGCTCCCAGAAACGTGCAGCTGCTCTCAACACTGCTGCTGCCACTGTTTGTTCTATTGAGGGGAATACATGAGGATTAATGAAGGGAAACAATACAATCAGAACTTGGCTGGCCACACACTATGTCCCATGCTGTGGTAAAGGAGAAGGAAAAATAATTTCCATTGATTAAGGGACAATAAGTATAAAACACACTATAACTTACATCTGTGCTGTCTATGACAAATTATGGTGCAGTGTTTTATCATCCTATTACAAAACCCATTATTCAATAACATGTATTTAAGAAAGAGGTAGTTAGATTCACAGTTGAGACAACATTCTGAGCAAGAGAAGATCAGGCACTCAGAAATTGAGCTGGAAATAGTAGCAAAGATGAGAGGAATTGTTCAGCTGTTTCTGAATTCCAGAAAGAAAGTAGATTTTTTCGCAGTAAGGAAGAAGAGATGACCAGAGTAACTTAACTGGCAGGTTCCCATATTCTGGAGCAAGAGTTTTAAAAGTCCCTGCAATTAAGTGCTCAAGATCCTTCCCTAAACTTGGGCATGCTATGAATTTTTCAGAAATCACATTGGTGGCTTAGTTCCCCAGAGAGTCTGCCTTTTGCGGGGAGATAGATACAAGGCTAGGTGGCTGCAGCGTGGGAACACGGAGACTGATGAAGAGCAAAGGAGAAGGAATGAGTGGGGTGGGTGAGAGTCATGGCTTGGGTACCAGTGTCAGAAAATTCCATTGCTGTTGCTGATTGTTCAGCCAGGTGCTCACAAGTTCAGTGCTCTTGGAGAGGTGCTGCTCTAAAAGCCAAAAATTTAGATATGTTTCTTCACAGAGCTGCATTAAGACAGCAGGAATCTCCCATGAGTGAAGGGGTGAGAAACAGACAGGCTCCAGCCGCATGCTTTCCACCAGCCCCTCCAGGGCTCAGGTAGCAGCAGGCTGAGGGTCCTCCTGTAAAAAAACCTGCTCTCCAGCAGTCTGTAGCCCTGAATCCTGGTGGCACTTTTGGCAAGAGCTGTGGAGCAAATGACCTGATTATTCTTTTCCTATTATAAGGACAGATGCATGCATTTTTTCTTTTGTTTTCCTCATTCTTTCTTGATCTGTGACAACTGAGGATAAACTGCCTAAAGGGCAGATAGCTCAGCTTGCCAGCTGAGGGCCTTTTTTATGGCTGTGGTTACTGCTGTTTTGTGGAGAGGTGGATGAGTCTCTGTGTCCTGCATTTAAACTGTGATGCCCATATTGTGCTTTTGTCCTTGGACAATAATTGAGAATATGCCGTGGAATCACCCAAAGTCTTGAGTCTAAGCATATGGGCATTGATGTAAGATATCTGAAAATATTTCAGTTCCTTCCTTGTAACAGATAGCAACAGCCTGCGCTGTGGTGTCCCTGTTACCTGCAGCTGCACTGCTCCTGTCACTTACTTGAAGGGAGTGTTCAATGCTCCAGGTCCGATTTGCCTGAGGTAATGCTGAGTACTGCTGGAAGTGTAATAATTACACTTGTTGTTACTGATGGTGTAACAACATCTGATGCACCATGTTTTCCAATATGCTTCATGATAACAACTTAAGTTTTCTAAAGTATGGTTTAAAAACTTGCCTCTAGCACCAAATGAGCTAGTTCAGGGTGGTCATTAATGCAGTGTTTAGTGATAGAAAGTAAAGGCTGTCTGCCACACAGTTATACCATGCTTCTCTTAATAGAGCATTCTTTGTAATATCTTGCCACACACATTCTTTTAGTTCAGGAATAAGTGGATATAAATTGAATTTATATGACTCTTGGAACTCCAAACCAGTTATCTTCTCATCCAACATATGGTAGCTATGAGGCTGAGAGATCAGATTAATCTGTTTTTATTTTGTTTCACTTCAAAAATAAAGGTCCCATTAATAGTTATGCATAAAGTAATTGTACAGTGTAGGACTTGTGACATATGTTTGGCCTTTCTAAAACTTATGAACAGATCTACAGGCTACTGAGTTTACCATAATGCCAGTCTGTCATGTCCCAGACTAGAGCAGGGAGCTCAAGTGCCAGAGCAGGTAGAACTGATCTGTTCCAGTGGATAGCTCCTCTTCAACAAAGACCAGCCTCAGGTTATCCTTCTCCTCTTTTCTCACAATCTCAGGTTACCCATCCTCTGTTTTGCAGGTTTATGCTGTGAGACAATCAGATGCCTGCATTGCAGGTGCATGGAGTGCTGGGACATTTTTTGTGAATAGGGCAGACATAAGATAGGGCTGAACAAGTATTATGCTGAGAGAGTGGGATCTGAAAAAATCAGAGTACAGTTTTGTCCTAAGGGGTGCTCTGCAAAGTGCCGTCTTTGTACCATGCTTCTTTCCATGTTAGGCTTTGATTTTCAGATTCTCTGATTGTCTACTTGTCACTCAGAGAAGCTATTCAGGATTTAGTCAGGTTGAAATATAGATTGACAGTCTTAAGATGGACATGTTGGAGTAGATATGCTGAAGTAGCCATTTCATCACTGTTATAAGGCTCTGGTTTGGTTTCAGTTATCCTTTTTCTTTCCCACCGCTGGAATTATTGAAATAAGCACCTGCTGCAGACAACAACCCAGCTCTCAACTTCACTTTCACGTACTACTCAAGGTATGCCTGTTTGGTATTTATTATAGAGACTAATTCCTTTCTCTGCTGTCAGAGGAAAATGATGGCACTTGATTGCTGAAAGACACAGAGTGACAAATTTCATGTCTGATGGCTTTTCTTAGAAGGAGAGCTCACTTGAAAGGGGTGCTGCTCAGCAGGGCTAATTTAGAGTGGCTTTTTCTCACAGATTGATGTAACTCTTATAATATGTTTGCAGTGCAGCTGTTGCTGATGTTGTGGAAGAGCTTCCAATTCCTAGGCAGAAACTGGGGAGTGGGACAGCTCTTTTGGAGGATCCGTACATGTACTATGGTCCCTGACTCCCTGGTGTGGTACCATACTCAGGAAATGACCTATTGTATATCAGTAATAACATGAAATAAAAATGTTAAGGGATTTGTCATCAGCTACAGTCTTTTGCATTATTATTCTGTATCTCACCCTGCACAAAATGAGCTTCTGAGCCAAAGAGGATACTGACACAGTAAGGAAAGAATATAGCAGGAGTGAAACTGAACTTAAACAAAATTCTGTGCTTCAAAGCACTCTTTGCTTTTTAGAAATAATATGTTTATTTGTGCCATCTCTACTATAGCTAAAAATAAGCAATATTTGGAAGACTCACCATTTATCTCCTGGTTACATAGTCCTGTCAGTTGCTACTGTTTATTTCTAATTCAGTCCTGTAGTATGGCCAGTGATATTTAAATGCTCTATAAACATTAATTAGGCATTTTAATAAATCAGCCTGATTGTTCAAAATATATTTATAGTATTTACAAAAATATTTACAATCTTTATTGTGCCTATTGCAACCTCTTACAGAGACCTAGATACACTCTTGAATGAATCCTTAGCTATAAGCAAACTATTCTACATAGATGGGGTTTTTTTCTGTCAGTCTTGAAATCCTTTATAGAAGCCTCATTTCATTCAATGAAAAATTAAAAGACATAATATATTAGTTTTTCTATTTAGACTATAAAAATGCAGATATGAGATGTAAAAATCGTGATGCAGTGATAGTAAATATTTTCAGAATTGCAATACTCATGATTATACAACATTTAAATTTAGAAGACCACCAGTGTGAATTATAGAGGACAGCATCAGTGAAGTGCCCTGATAGAGGTGGAAGTCTTCAGATGCTTTAGAGGCTTAGGGAGTGGATGGTATAATTACAAATAATCACTGTTTTCTCCCATTTCCAACGAATTAAGATTTTTTTGTTCCCTATCCTGTTATGGTTTTTGTTTTTGTTTTGGTTTTTGGTTTTGGTTTTGTTTTGTTTGTTTGTTTAATTCTGGAGACTTGTTTGATATAAATGCAGCAATGGCTTTTGGAATTCATGGTGAGACTTGATCACATTTCATGCCTATGTTCTTTGAAGACTTTTGTTACCTCTGACGATCTGTGACAATACAACTTACTGATTAGGTTTATGCAGTGTTTGTAATGATGTCCTTGTCCTGGCAGGAATGTGGCTTTTACATTTCTTGCTAGTATATTTCACTCTAAGTTAGTGTCTGTCTCAGATGTATCTATCTATTTAGAAAATCTGACACCTAGTTATGAGGTGTAATAGCAAAGAAATTCTCTAGTCTGCAAACCCAAAATCTTCCTTTCTGAAATCCCTCTTCAAAAAACCCCAATTCTTAGTTTTTGCTTTGTGTAACGCTTCTCATTGCTAAATTGCTAAATAATTAGAGAAAATCTGCCTTAAAGTTTCTGTAAGTCTCCTCATTCCATGATGTGTTCCAACCATAATACCAGCTATACCTAGTCTATATGTTTGACTTCTTTGATAGCACTATAAAACAGGGATTTTAGTTTTACTGCAAAACTCTCTGTGCATTTATGATGTCATAGTGAGAATTATTATCACATATGTAGTATTCTGTTCATTTTTTTACCTTAAAGATTTCACAAGTATTTTCATATACGATTATATTTTTTATACAAATGCCTTAATAAAAGCACTTACATAGTACACCAAAAGGAACAGATGAGGGCAGAGAAGGAATTTTTTTTTTTTTTTTTGTATGCAGCCATAGGTTTTGCTGCACACTGAAGAATCACTTTTGTTGAGAAGCACTTTGGTGTCATGAAGTCAATAAATATACCTTTCACAATGAACTTAACACTTTCCAGCAATGTGAATACTATTAAAAAGAAAAAAAAAGAAGAAGCACGTTAAATTTTTAAATATCAGAGAACTGCCTTTGTGAACCAGATAATAAGACAGAAAATCACCAAAATGCCAGGAGGGCAATCTGAAATGAGAAGGCTGGTTAGGAACTGGATTGTAATTTGGGCAATAAACCCTGTTTATGATAGTCTTCCAGCCGCTAACTGTGTCTATTGCCAGAGGAAACTGGGACTATTAACTTCCTCTGACTGAACCAGAGGGAGAAAGCAATAATTTCTTTTACAAGCAGAAGGAAAGGTTCTGCTCAATAAAGAGTAATTAAACATTTCCTATAAAAAATAAGGCTCAGGAGACCTCATGCCACTGTCAATGTGGCTATCAAAAGCTTTCCTTTGGCTCTTTGAAAGATATTCCATGCTATTTGTATATTTATTACATCTCTGCAATTACAAACATGACTGAAGACAAATTTCATTGAGGTGAATGATTCCACTGAATGACTAAGGATCTAATGGATTTCTTTCTCATCCCAAGGAGGTAATCTTTGATGTGTTTCCAGAGATGAGGACTAAAGAGGTATTCTTGTACGCTTATCTTGCTTTGAATGACTAGAGATGACTTTTTAATTATTCAGATAATTCTCTCTTTCTGCCTCTTTAATTAATTTTGAACTTTTTTTCTCAGTAAGATATTTGTTGCTTTACTATCTTGAATCAGTTACCTGTTCAGGAAATTAGAATGTATCATTATGTGCTGTATAAAGAAATGTTTTCTTTCAATCTCCTTAGGCTACAAAAATATTTTGGTGCTATTATTTCTGTTAAAATATACTAATCTTGTGATCCTTGTCTGGATCATAGCATTCTGTGTACCACAAAAAGAAGAGAAAGAGCAGTCCTTTTTGCATGATGCTCAGAATTGAACAGCAGTGAAAGATGCAAAAATATCAGACATGGCTTCTAGCTGTAAGACGAATAGCCTGGGAAGAGAATGACTTCATTTTCATAATATACTGGTATCATTTAGCTGTATGAGTAATTTTCTCTCAAGGAAAAGGGTAATAAATTATTGCCAATTACTCCTTCAATTTATCATTATCAACATGTAACAGTCATATCACTTTAGCAGTTCGTAAAAATGTGGTATTTCATGGGGTTTTATTACTATCTGGATTGCTGTACAAATCGGCTTTCAGAAGAGAGAGTCCGCATCATTACACTGCTTCCCATCCATCATCAGCTGGCTATCAAAGGATACAGGAGTAAAGCAAACAATGACAACTACTGCCCACATGCTGGTCCTCTTTCCACATGGTGTCTGCAGTAATTGAAAGCTGGGCTTGTCTAACTGCAGCTGAATTCATGCAACATCTATTGCCAAACAAAGCACTCATATTACTGCTTATTTCATAGCTAATTTTCAGTAGTGTTACTACTCAAGACTATTATTGAGTGGTGGGTTAAGTACTTCAACACTTAAGCAAAATCATTTCTGAAGGCCAAAGAAAAACCTACTTGACTCTATATTTGGTCTAAGATCAATCACATTGCATTAGAAAAGGTATGTGACAGAAATGTGGGAGCTCTTCACCCCACAGGCAAATCACCCTGTCACTATCTGTGTTCTTGCGACCTGCTTAGTGTTCAACCCCCTCAGGATGGGTTACAAATCCAACTTACACATTATTGTGGCTGCATTCGCTTTCTGAATAGTAGAAAATGGAAAAGAAGGAAAGCAAAGATTTAGGGAGATGGAATATACTAAAATGCAGGTATGCTACAGAAGAAGTTAAGTGCTGAAAAAGCTGTGTGAACAGGCTTTATTCTAGCTCTACTGCACTGGCTTTCTCTTTAGCTGGGTAAGAAAAGGTTATAGTGAGAAGCATTTCAATGTACTCTCTATCCCCCTATTGGAGGGATTTTTAAAGCCATAAAACTAACAACACTATTTCCTTTCTCCTTGAAATACGAATGGTGATAACGTACCAGGGTGATGGGTTACAACTTCAGAGAGATGTGTGCCATTCTGCAAAAGTCAATGAAGGTACAGATGTATAGAAAATCAGACCACAGACTGCTGAATAAGGGAGAGTTCCAGTGGCTGAAAGAAAAGAAGGGTTTGAAAACTGCTAATATTTTCTGTTAGATCAATTGAGAGTTAGAAACGAGACAAATTTTGACTCCTCCTTTGGGTCAATTATGCAAGTATCAGGTAGCATTTCAGAGTACAATCCCCAAAAGGTTTGTAATGATTTAATGTATGCTAACTCACAATAACAGTGAGAGTGTGAAAATTGTTTTAGATAATTGTTGGCTATGATATACCAAATTACTTGCAGTCTGGTGGTTAAAATAAAAGATTCTTTGCCTAAAGATCTTTTTGTTCAGTTCCTTCTTATTTTACCAAACCAAAGCAAGAATTATCTTGAAGATATTTGTGACCTCTTCGGCAGGCAGGAAGTGGAAACCGAAATGATAGGAAGTATATCCAAGCTCTACAAAAGGGCTACAAAAGGCATTTTCATTTTAAAAGGTATTTTTTTAATGCTTTAAATACTTCTAGAATTGGATCATCTGCCTCGGCTTATTGGGAAGGCATCTACCAGGCTTGACTTGGAGGTGTGTTTGGCTAAAGCACATAGGAGTAAAGGATTTGGCCTAAGGTCTTCATTCTCCTATGGGAAAAGGATGGACACATAGCAGCAAAGAGAAATGGAAGACCACATGCCATTGCTGATGGAATTGGCTTACAGCAAGTAAGAGACATGTAACTCAACAGGTGTAATGTTGTGGGTTTGTCCCAGACTTCCATGAGATTGAAATGATGGCTTTTCTTAAAAGTCTTTTTACCCCAAATAAATGCGCATTAGCTGTCGATGTGTGTAATTTTTTTTTTTTTTTGTTGGAAATATTCGGAACATTTTTCTACAAATTTCTAGGAGTTCATACAAAAAGATATCTATTATTTGGAAACACTTTTTCTACTGCACTGGAGGTTCAGATATTCAAATATCAAATGCAGTGCCTTCCAAATAATGTGACTTGATTTGGAAATTTGTTCCCTTACAGCAAAAGAGAAAGACTGCTCAACAGATTTCTTTAAAAAGGGGAACTCATTCAGCACTAGAAAACTTAAAAATATAGCAACAAACCCCATACTAGTAATTTCACAAAGAGAGGTGTCTGGGCTGTTGCAAATATGAGAAAAAGGAAAATAAAAGGGAAATAAAGGAAAAAAAAAAAGGGTAGATTTTATATGACATATTTGAGGGTCTTTCCCATGTACCAGTATATTTCTTTTAAAGCAGTCTCACACTGCTTAATGAGTGAAGCATAGATGTGTGTGTGCATCAAAAATGTATGATATATCCACCTTAGCTCCATATATTCCCTTTGGAAAGAAAAACAGGCAACTTTGCTAAGATATTGCAGAATTTAATAATTGATTAGTTTAAGATTTAATGATATGTTTCATCTATGCATTAATCATTTCTCCCCCTTCTGATATTAATGCTTTTGAAAGTCATTGCTTGATGACATCATGTAAATTCATCAGTCTGACAGTTAAAAGAAAGGTTTAGAGGTCTTGCATAAGTTTTTGAAAATTAGTATATTGCAAGTACCAAGAAATTTTAGATGCAGTATCTTAGCAGGGAAACAAAAATCAATCATAAATCACAAAGGGAGTGCATTGACTTTGTTAAGTTGTTTGCAATTTTTTCTGACCTGCTTTTATTAGCCTTTATCTGTAAAGTATTTTCTTTATCTGAGAAATATTAATGTTGCTATATGTATGACTTGGATTTAAAAAAAAAGATTTTAAAGCAGTGACTGTAAATATTTAAAGAGATCTTAATTTCCTTCAAAGTCATGTTAACGATAGTCTGTGAACACAGGAGGGAGACAAAGACTTAGTTAAGATGGATGCAGAGACGTGTTTAAAAGCTAAGCTTTGGGAAAGAAATGGGTAGAATGAATACAGCTGGTGATTTACCAGTATTATGTTTGATTTAAAATAATATTTTTATCATATGCTATATTGCTTTCTCAATTGCCCGCTAACATTACTTGGTGAAAAATAGCTCACCCTATTTCTTTTTCCTATATTAATTGCTTCAAATGGAATAATTTCTTAGCCTATTTCTGGAAGCGAAATCACAGATAGACTTCCCTTGTCTGTGCCTATAGCTAATACTGAAATATTTTTGCCAATAGAAAAATTACACTGAATCACATAAAAGTTATATTGTCTTTGCAGATTGTACCACTAATATTTGAAGTAAGATGGACTTACTCTTAATTCTCTTGTGTTTTAAATTGAACTCCATTTGCCCTGTGCGTGTAGTGTTTTGTAGTGCTTTCTTTCATTTGAGAACTCTTAGCAAAGAGTTGATATGATAAAGATTTTTTCAAACTCTTTTCTTCCAAAATGTCTTGGCATAAAAAATTAGCAAACCACAACTGCACCACTTTTACAGTCTTCTGTGGTTTGCAGTGAAAGCAGAGCTGGAAAAACTTGATGGATGTTTGATAGCTGGGAAACCTAAGCCTTCTTTTCCTGCAGAAGAAGTGCAACAATATGCCTGGCTTTGCCAATGTGAGCTAGCCATATCTCTGACGAAGCCTATCCAGAATTCATTTTCCTTGTACACATGAGGTCTGTCTGCTGAGATTGAAAGTCAGCTCATTTTTCTGATTGCTGATACGGTTTCCTACTTGCTGAGAGCTGAACTGAGACTGCTTACACTGGCCAGCAAAGAGCCAGAGGATGGACTTTTCATTGCAGTCATATAGTGAAGAAAATAAAAGTGTCTGGAAGGGAATCCTATCAATTGCCTTAGAGATGGTGGAGAAGAGCTGGATATGATAAGGCAACAAAGTGATAATGTGGACAAACTTCTGAGCAGTAGGAGTAGTTTGCTGTGTGGGCTTTACCAAGTTGGTTACCCTGTCACTGTCATACTGCTTTTGTTTATATTTAAGTTTATATCTGCTTACAACATTTTAAAATGAAAACACCAATTAATCCTTAAATTTTGGTATACTAAAAATGTGCAAAAATAATTTCAAGGAATTAATACTTTAAGGTGCAATTAAGTTCAGGGGATGAGGATTTGAGTAAATTGTTCAGTACTACCCTGTACTCTAGGTATCAATTCAATCCTGGATGATTTATACCCTTCTCTTAGACCCATAATCACCCAGCCTTCTTCGTGTTGTTATGAATTGTAACTAGGTAATCAACATTTCCAAACTGCATCCAAGAGCTTTCACACGTGAAAGTAATTCATAGTGACAAGAAATATACAGAAATAAAATAAAGGACTACTCTACTGGACAATTAATACGTCTTGAAACATGGCTAACTTCCATGCTATTAAAAAGAAAATGCAAGCCAGATGTTTAGTGTAAGTATGTGTTCAGACTACACAGATGCAGCATCTCTGTGACCTTTAGATCAACAAAACAAACTGAAAGTAATTTTTTTTTTAGTGCAGAGAAATTCACTGTACTCTAGCAGAACCATAGGATTATAAAATCAGACAATAATTGAATGGTTTGGCCTGGAAGGGACGTAAAGACGATCTAGTTCCAACCCTCCTGCCATAAGCAAGGTTGTTCAGAGCCCCATCCAAGACCTTGAACACTTCCAGTGATGGGGCATCCGTAACTACTCTGGGTAAGAGAAGCAGCATTGGGAATTGTTCCTTAAATAAGAACAATATTGATTGTAAATTGATGGTGGATCTGTTGAGCTATTTAATAACTATTGTTGCTGGAAGAGTGCATAACCAGAGCCCATACCTTTAATACATGTAGCAAAATGAGCTCTCAGGTAGTCTGGGAAGAGCTACTTGGGCTATGTGGCAGAGGCAGTACTGTTCTCTCTGCAGTCCTTTTTCTAAAATGAAGTGGCTGCCAGCTCTGCATAGATCTTTGCTGGTAATAGTGATTAGCAAAGAACAATCTGCTGGAGTTTTAGACAATTAGGTTCTGAGCAGCTAAAAAATCTTAGCCATTAACAAGCAGGGAGAACTAGAAGAGAACCATTGCACCAGTGGGAAATTTTATAAAAAGGTAACTGTAGACCCTTCCTTCCTTCCTTCCTACCTTCGTTCCTTCCCGCCTTCCTGCCTTAGAAATCCGCAGAATGGAAGATGATCCTTCTTTCAGATGGAAAAAGAGAATTCTGCCTCAAAACTAATTTAAATATGTTCTTAAACTTAGTTAAGTACATGCATTGGCAATTTTTTTTAATAGGTAGGCTGGGAATGGAGTACAGCAGCTTATTCATTGACAGTAACTTTGAATCATAGCTTAAAACTTGGCATCAATATTGTATTTTTGCACTCAGTCTGAGATAGTCTTCAGAAATGAGGCGACTAGTCAGATTTATCATAACTTCTTGTGCAGGAACTGTGTGTATGTCTGTATTTGGTTTACATGGCGAGGTTTTGGTGGTGGAGAGGCTACAGGGGTGGCTTTTGTGAGAAGCTGACAGAAACTTCCCCCATCCTTGACACAGACAATGCCAGCCAGCTCCAAAATGGACATTCCACTGGCCACCAAGACCTTTCTAACCACCAATGAAAAGCACAGCGCTGGGAGGGATGCTATGGTGAAAATGAACTCCATCTCAACTAGCCCAAATACAGTGGTGTAGTTCGTCATCTTTGGAAGATGTCAAGAATGGCCTCAGATTCCTTCTGTTTGTTCATTAAGCAGTTGCCAAGGCTGGGGATTCCAGCTGCGTAAGTGTCTCAAAGATTTCATGCTATTTCCAAATTAAAGGAAATTAATAGTATTCAAAGGCTGGGATGGCAGAAGTAAAAACATTAAATGAAGACTAGTGCTGTTGGAGAAGATGGTGGGACTACATGGTTGGAAAGACAGGCAGACACTTTTACTCTGGGCTATTAGTCCAGCGCCTGTCACTCTGCTCCTGTCACAGCATCCACTGCTGTCTTATGCTGTTTCCTGGGCAGGAGGGCTGTTTCACAGGGGACAGGATTGAATCTGCCCCCAAAAAGGAGCAGACTCCCAGAGGACCTGCCCAGAGACAGAGGAAATTTCTATCACTAGATGCAATGATGGTTCTGAGCTGTAGCTGAGACAGCACTCGAGAAATGTTAAAAAAACCCTCACTTTGGGTAACATTAGCATTTCAGTTTCTCCCTTTACTGATGCGTAAGTCTCCTTTTCTCATCTGTGACAGTATCTTTGGTGCCTTGTGGAGGCATGCTTGCTGCGCTGCTGGGGTACCTGCCTGCCTGCAGTTCTTTGGGGTGACTGACGATTCAAGTGACTGCTGGAGGTATCTGCCTGGTCTGGGCTTTTGCCTCATAGAAAAGGGAATGAAAGGAACAGCCTGTGAATGGATATCACATTGAGGATGAGTGTTACTGATTGTCATGATCACTGTCACTGTTCAGAATGAATTAAGATTTTGTTTTAGGGCAGCACAACTAATCATGTAGAGTGAAGATGGGATTAAGAATACTACTTTCTGCATCCTAGAAAATATATTTCATAATAATAAGCAGAGAGACAACAAGGCTGTCACATCAATATCAATGATTCCATCACGTAAACCCTGTCAGCAATATTGCATTATTTAGAAATATATAATACTCCACACAGAGACTGTACACTAAATGTGCTTGAGAAAATAATTAAAACATTTGCACAGGGAGATAAACAAGAAGAGCAGATCACGTGTTAGCATTGATTTAGTAGTTTTTGGGTTTCAGATCCCTGGGAAATGAACAAAAATTTGCTGGTGTTAAACTTCAGACATAGAGATACTTGAGGAGAAAAGATTTATGAGGACCACGTCTTTCAAGAAGGAATGAAAATAGGGACAGTTCTGTAAAAAGGACTGAAAAGGATAAGGCTCATTTAGAGTCTTTAGCTGGCAAAACTATGTGACTACACATCTGCTTGTTCATTTGAGCCTGACTGCACTCACAGTTAGGATAAACATTGAACTTCTGTGTGTGTAAGGGAGCTGCTCACAGGTCTTGATTCTAGAATATTTGGTGGGCTAAACAACACAAATGATGACAGAAGGGTCATGGCTCTCTAAAGGCCAGGAATATCCATGTCAGATAGTCCTTTCTGTGGTTCAAGTGTTGAGGGGGATAACGTCAGTAATTTACCTCAATTTGTTAATGCTTTACTTATGATTTCTTTGTATCTGCATATGTTTTCCTATTCAGTGTTGATAGAAGAGGGAAGGCAAAAAATAAATGAAGACAAGAAAACTATGCACCTAATTTTTAAAAGGAACTTTGTGTGCTTGTGCACAGAGAAAGAAGCAACTTTGCAAGTACTGAATGTTACCTGATATTACTTGGAAGTACTTGTTTTCCTGTACAAGTGGCAGAGTTGCACTGTGAGCCCATTTTAACAGACTGATGCATCTTTAACACATCAGAGTGGAAGCTTACTAAAAACTTGAAGTTATTGACTACTGGTGTATTAGAATAATCTATACAAGTTTTATTAGATTTCTACAGATACAGTCTTATAATTAAAATATTTTGAAGTATTAATTAGGTTAATGTATAAATTACAAATATTATTTCATAAACTTGCTGGCCATTTTTTTTATTTCAACTCTTTATATCGTGTATTTCCTTTAGACTAAAAATTACTGAAATAAAGCAGTATCATGCAAGAAAAGATAGACTGTGTAGGACTGGTCTGAATGGGATAAAAAAGGAAAAAGGAGCTCTGCAATTACAATTGACAAGTTGGTTTAATATCCAGTGAAAGAAGAATGCAATTCAAAGGCAGCTGGATTAATTAAGTAATATGGCAAAACAAACCATGGGTTATTATCATTTTCAGTATGCCCCAGGACTTAGGGAGGCCTGAGGGCTCAGAGTTCAACTTCTCTCCACACAAAAAGTGCTGATATGTATAATGAACATGGGTGTCAAGATACAAAAATGTGTTATATATAAGATACATAATATAAGTATATATCTTTCAGATTTTATACAAAATACAAAGAAGGTATACTTTAGCTCATAAATCTTATAATGTGAGTATCTTATATCTCCCTGTATATACAGAATATATAGATAATAGATTGCTGTGACTATGAAATGCAGGTTAAAAAAAATGGCGAAAAAAATCTCAGTGTCTAATATAATCAGAAATAAAACAATCTGCAGAAAGAAATCAGCAAATGGTCTGGTGGAAGTGAGTGAAACAAATGATGTGACCCAGTTTGCTTTTAGTGGAAATCTGCTGCTGCCTGGGGCATTATAAAAATCAATCAGACAGGTGAAAATAGAAAGTGAATGACCAATGGATGGTTTAACAAATTTGTTAAAGTTTAATAGAAAACCTGGAAACCCTGAAAATGATTCTGTGTAAATTCACATGCCAACTGCAAAAACATGCACAGATCACATCCCAGAAAATTGCACTTTTAGTAGACTGACAGACTGTTTTGGAAGTCCCCTGCAGCCCAGGATGTGCAGAGTAAGAGTTCTCACTGTAGTGCAGTTTGAGCAATGGTGCAAAAGAGACAGTAACTTGTTACTTTGTAGAAGATGGAAAAAACTCACTTGTCATGGGTAAATTAGTTATGGCAAAGTTTTGTTAATTACAGGGCCAAAGTTGTTCCCTGATTAGAAGGTGGTCTTGCTTGATCTATTGGCATGGATCTGAATGACTGATGAAGGATCATCGATTTGTGGAAGACCAGTGGATTTGCATTAATTTCTGTTGACTGCTGACAGTAAAAAGCAGAATGATCAGAAGCAGCATGACACAGGTTTGAGAAGGATGCAACTGTTGATGTGGTGGGAATTTCGCTGGTGAGTGTCCAGGAAGCACTCACACTGAGGAAGTCTTGAGGCAAACCTGCAGGCCATATTTGCCTGTGTGTACAGACCATGAGCACAAGTGATAATTTTGTTCTTCCTGTCCAGACCATGAGCACAAGTGATAATTTTGTTCTTCCTGTCCAGACTGGCAACTGCCCAATATCTTCTTTCACTGGACGATAAACTGTGCGTCTGCTTGATCTTCTGAAGCACTTGGAAGCAGGTGGGTCATGAGTACTCAGGTGGAGGCTGATTCCCAAAGGAGAGTGAATGGAGAAAGGTGGCCCGTCTCTACAGCTTTGGAAATACAACCTTTGACAGAACGTGTAAATGTGAGCACAAAGGGGAGTGAGTGGTGGCAAGGGAAATTCTGGTAAACTGATAAGTGACTGTGAGAAAATCTCTTATCAAAGTTTAGACAAAAGTGATTAGAGACCAGGATTTCAACAACTGGCTTTTTGTAAGACCAAGCTAAAAGCAGACCTGAAAAGAAAATGCAGCATCTGTGTAACAAATATAAATAAGGCCTAGTGGTGTCCACAG
Organism: Daphoenositta chrysoptera; assembly: GCA_013397915.1. Taxonomy (NCBI): domain Eukaryota; kingdom Metazoa; phylum Chordata; class Aves; order Passeriformes; genus Daphoenositta; species Daphoenositta chrysoptera. Next base: position 326,495 of record VZRO01005482.1, on the reverse strand, counting down.
ACAGATGACGTGAGCAAAACTGCAAAACCATGTATTTCCTTTCAGAACAATGAAACTCAAACATACAGTGATTACTAATAGAGGTAGGAATCTGTATGAAATGTTGACATATATAAAATGTTGACATGTTCTGCCCTTCAACAGAAAATAAGTGCAGCTTGACAACTATCATGTTCCAGACCTGAAAGCATATGAAATGAATAAAGACACAGGGACAGTTCTTGTATTTTGAGGAGCAAAGTTGTACTGAACAGAGAAGAAGGTAATCAGTCAAAGCAATCAAGGAAAGCATCAGAGCAGGAAGTTAACAGGTTATGCTTTAGAGCCAAAGTAAAAAACAGCTAATATCAGAAATAAGGTTAGCATGGAAGACCAATATAGTAATTCTGCTGATATAAATGACCTAAATTAGAACATAAACCTTAATTGCCACATACTTGTGACTGTTTCTTACCATACACTAGTGAAAGTTGTTGTTTACTGCCTTAATAGGCTAAACAAATGTAATTTTGTGTTAAATTACTACACTAGGTGCAGTCCTGCTGTCATGAAATTGGTGGCAAAGCTGTGAGAGAAGGTTTGAATTTCTGAAAGTAAGCACTAAATCTCAGAGAACCATCCCAGCCTGGGCTCTGTCCCAGGTAATAAAGTAGCAAAAAATTTTGTCTGAGGGAGGGGCAAATATAAACAACAGTCCAGTCATTACACTCTAATAGGGAAACACAAAGAGCATATCTGTACCTATGTATGCATAATAGGAATTGTGTTCTTTATAGTCAAGTTACATTCAACAAGTAATCTACATATTCAGTCCTAGCTTGATATACATTACCACTCAGCATATATAAAAAAGCACTTGCAGATTCAAGATGAAGAACATGCTGCAAATTCTGTTTTCAAATTTAGAAATTCAGCATAAGACTATCTGCACTTACACATTTTAAGCATTTTAAGCTTTCAGTTCATCTCAAAATAAATGTGCCTACATATGCAATGTAAAACACATATGAAGATGACAGTACATCTTTTTTTGGATTCCAAATAGTAAAAATGCCAAATGTTCACATATGTTGGCAGAATACTTTATTATAATGGTGCTTATCAATAGAAATAAATTTAAAATAATATTTGAGGGCAAGCTTTCATGAAAAAGAGTGAGATAGCTGTTCCACAAATCAACAATTTCAGTGCTGCTCTCTTCACTGTCTAGTCTCACTTAAGGAAGTCTAGCTGAACACACACTCTCCCCTAAGAGAGACTCTGAAGATAGTGCTGTCACTCTCCTCTCTAAAGCAGCCTGAGAGCACTGCATGGTTGCAACTCTGCCAGAGACGAATGAATACCAAGGTGATTACATGAAAGTACATGAATGGCTACTCTAACCTATTTAATATTTTATATTAAATTTTATTAAACTGAGAATTACCAATAAAAAACAGTGACAAGAAGAATGTGCACTTACTTACTTAAAACACAGATGTATGCTGTGATCTCTAGTTTCTGTATGATGCCATCAAGCAAGAAAAATTATCTGCATCATGAAATATCTTACCTCTTGATCTGCTCAATCCTCTGCTAATGCGATTCAATATATATATATGTCTTTGTGCAGTTCATCTGCTACACAGGATCACCCAGGAAATTATTCCCACATATGTTTGTCAAAATATAACCGGTGGCCAGAAGAGGAGAATATCTTTTATAAGTTTCTGGTTCAAATATCATGTCAGAGTGTAAGTAGTGCCATAGGGCCAAGACCTTAGACAAATTTCGGAACAGTTGTAGATGCTCTGTACATATGCCTCATTTAGGTATTTTTATAGAGGTATTTAATTACAATGCCATGTCTATCTTGTTCTAAGTGCAGAACAAGCAGTCAGATTGGTCAGATTCCTCTATTTAGCTTCTTATGAAAAATACAACTGAAAACTGATGAAGAGCTATAAAACTTAGTATGCATTGGCATGGAGGAATTTCACAAATAACTGTATTTACTGTTAATGGATTGCTGCTTCAAAGTCAGCAGAATTTCAGAATTGGCGCTAGAAAGTAGTTAAATGTCACAAAGCATACAATATGGGACAAACAGTGGTTTTGATTATCTGCATCTGTCCCATCCTCTCCAGCAAAGGTTTCAGAAATTATTGCAATATATACACATAGAATTAGTGTACAATAATTTATACACATATTGCTGATTTGACACAATACTTCTAGACTTATAGAAAAGCTAAGATGTTAATTGCATATCACTTGATTTCCAAGTAAAATATCCCAATGAAGATTTGTAAACCCAAATCAGAAGCCATCCAACATCTCAATAATGAAGAAACCAGTATTTACCTTGCATGTCGTTTTTGGTGCTGCAAAGCTTATGAAGAGCTTCCTAATCCAGATCTCTAGGAGCACTTTATAAACAAGAGAAAAGATAGCTCTGTCTGTCTGATCACTGGGAGCAAACAAATCAACCAATCTGTGCAGCTCAAGTCATGTCTGAAATATCATGTTTGTCAAAAATTAAAATGAAAGGAATAAGATGTGGTTATGTTCTACCTGGCTTGTATTTTTCCTGCCTTGAAGATTATTGGACCAGTAGGAAAAGTTGTCCTCTGCATAAAAAGTGGGGATAGAGATGAAGTATACCCATTGGGCTGAATTCCCAGTACTCCTGAGACAAAAAGAACAGAGAAAAGCAAAATGAACTGAAGTGGAAACCCACATCATTAATTTAGTGTGGCTTTATGATCTACTGTTTTAAGGTCTTAGATCTCCAGCTGCTTGTCAGAGATACAGTCACAGAAATAAGAGAAGCAGCTTGCATTTTCTATCATTCTCACTTCTTTTAAATGTGGAAATCTGGCAGCTTTACCATCTAGAATGTTTATCCTAGTGCTTCCTTTTTTTTCCTGAAGTGGATTGCTAAGGAAGACTTGGTATTTTGGGATTCTGAGACTTGTTCTCCTCCCACCTAGAGATGGGGTTCTAACTTTGCTGACCTGCAGGTGACAGTTAAGCTCATAAGGTCTCAGGCTTTCAGTAGTGAAAGAGGTGGTGATTATTTTGTATGTGGGGGTAGAGATCAATTTTAAATGTTCAACCAATATGTTTAGGTAGCAGTTTGGATTGTAAAACCTTTGGCAGAAGTTCTGATCATGGCATCTGGGCAGAAAGAGGTCTGTATTACTGGTTGCATGCAGCACATATTTACCTTATTTGAGTAGCAGTATACAAACTGATGTATGTTCACTAATCTGTTACACTACTTCAAGAACATTTTTGTCCTAACATAAGGCCCTGAAAAAAAGTCACTGCTTTCCAAAAATCAAAGTTGATATCAGTAAAGACTGATATTCTTTGCTTTTTTAAAACAAGTTAACACATCATCTGAATTAAAAGCCCAGCCTCTCAATGGGAGAATACCTATATTAAAGATTTTGTCTAAAGGATTTAATGAAGTTGTTCTAGTAGGTATTCTTTCAGAGAGAACGGAAGAGCTTACCATGGGTGAAAGAAGACCTTCGTGATAAGAAAATTCTATCAGATACTTTATTAATAATGAAGGTTTCTAGAAATTCCAGCAGAGGACATAAGATCAGTCTGTATAGGAAATAAGTTCCTTTCTAACACAGTGCCTCATGTGTACATACTTACTCACTTACTCAGTATTTTTTGATCCGTATTCCATCACAGCCCAAATTTTGAACAAGAATTTTTGAAGCCACTGTTAAAGTAAGCTGCATTAAATTATTTAGACTCTTTTCCAAACGTCTTTAAGAAATTCCTAGGACACCCCAAAATTTCTGGGCACCACCCCCACCCACCTCATTAGAGTGGAGAAACAATTTTGAGGCAAGAAATGTGCTAAAAGTGCCAGAAAAATCTGCATGCCAAGAGTGGTCTCCAATAATTAGCAAGTAATAAGAAAGAAATCATCACATGTGTACAAACGGCAAACTGAGTCATGCCTCAGCAACATGCTTCTGGGCTATGACTGAGAATGCCAGTTCATTTCCAAAGCAGTAATTTGAATGGTGTAAGGGGAGATCCATTTATTTGCTTCCTTCCCTCCTCCAGCCTCCTCCAGCAAAAGACAGAGCATTAGTTAAAAAAACAAATGAAGGAAAATTCCCCAAAGAACCTTAGCAAGGAACAAGAAAAACATCCGTTGTAAACAGCGGGTGGGTCTTCTGACAGGCTTTGTTTGCAAATGATAACAATTACAGGTAATTTTTCATTTCAATTGGAAGAACAGATATTAAAAAAAAAGGAGAGCAAGAGAAACAGAGAGAGAGTGAGATTTCCCAAGTGCCTTATTCCCTCCCAGGTCTACAACCTAACAGGAGTGTAGAGAGCTCGGTAGTTTCTTCTTATTCCATTAAGTGAGATCTAATTGTGTCTCTTCTGTCTGTTGGCAGATGCGGTTTCTACATAACAACAGCCCAGAGACAGAGCTGCCTGATTAATGCCTCCAGCTGTCATATGCCCCATTATCTGTGCATTTGCATAACTTAATGGTTTAGGACAGGGGAGAGAGGATGCTTAATTTAATGTTTAGCAGGCCCTTGATAGCTGAATAATTTAAGAACTGTCAAGGGAGGTCAGTCCTACAGCGATTCAGCAAGACAGCCGTGATTTCTGAATATCATTAAAATCCTTACTTAGGAAAATTTGAGAGGAAAAAAAAAAAAGGGGGAGCATGGAAAAAACAACAATGCCTGAAAGGAGGCCCTGCTTTTCTGTTAACCATTCCTTTCCTGAAGATTAGGAGAAAGACTTGTGGAAAAAAACGCCACCCATAGCATGGACAAGAGAGAAAGGGGTTAACCCTATGCAAGCTCTTTCTCTCTCTCTCTCTCCCTCCCTCCCTCCTTCTCCCCCACTCCCCCCTCTACCTCTCCTTTCTCCCCTTCTTCCCCCATCCCCCAGTGTTCTCATAACTGAAGGGTGGAAATACAGAATTTCCTTAAATTCATCTAAAAGCCGAACATGCTTTGAACACGAAACACTCTTGGTTTCGCTAGATGCTAATGAATATTATTAAGCTAATCTTCCATTTGTTTTCTAATTATGTGTCAGAAAGCACTTGCAGTGGCAGCTGAGACAACTGCCAGGGTGCATTTATTTATCTTCCAATCCTGTGTCTACTGACCGCCTATAGCACAGAGTGATTAGGATCAAATAAAAAGGGATAAAAAAAAATTGGATTTTTTTGCAGGTTGATTACTGTTCTTTTCCAAGTTCATTAACTTCTGCATGACATTTGACTCTATTTTAAGAACTGATAAAATGGAGTTATTTAGGCCTCCCTGTGAGGCATTCTGTTGTATTACAAAAATGAATGAAAGAAGTAATCTAGGGCTGGACTGATCCACTGTATTGGCTCTGGCTGAGATGAAACTAATTTTCCCCACAGCAGCCCTTGTAGTGCCTTGCTTTGCACTGGTGGCTAGAAAGGTGTTGATAATACACCAGTGTTTTGGCTACTGCTGAGCAGCACTGGCACAGCATCAGTGCAGGCTCTCCAACATTTCCCCTGTCACCAGTGAGGATGGGCAAGATGTTGGGAGAATGCAGCCAGGGCAGCTGACCCAAACTGACCAAAAGGATATTCCATACCATATGGCATCTGCTTAGCAATATAACCTAAGAGAAAGAGGGAGGAGGGGGAGCAGGCATTTGTTATTACTACATTTGTCTTTTAATGCCACCACTATGCATCTGGTAGGCCCACTTCCTGGAAAGTGAATGGACAGTGTCTGCTGATGGGAAGTAAAGAATAAAACTTTGCTTTTCCTTTGCTTCCATGCACAACCTTTGTTTTTGCTTTATTATACTGCCTTTATTTTGACTCATATATTTTTTTTTCCATCTTATTTTCCCACCCATGTTCTATTGAGGACAGGAGTGGTGGAGAATCTTGGTGGGCAAGCGACATCCATCCACCCTTCCATGCCCTTTCTATCTGGTAGCCAAATCAAAGATTTGCTCAATGAGTCATGGAATTATAGAATTTTAGAATAATAGAAAGGCTTGGGTTAGAAGGGACCTCAAATATTATCTAGTTCCAATGCCCCTGCCATGGGCAGGGACTCCTCCCAGTAGACCAGGTGGCTCAGTGCTCAGCCTGGCCTTGAGCACTCCCAGGGATGAGGCATCCACAACTTCTCAGGGAACCTGTTCCAGTGCCTCACTACCCTCACAGTTAACAAGTTTTTCCTAATATCCCATCTGAACCTACCCACTTTCAGTTTGAATCCATTCCCCCTTGTCCTGTCACATGCTCTAGTAATGAGTCTCTCTCCGTCTTACTTGTAGGCTCCCTCCAGGTACTGGAAGGCTGCAATTAGGTCACCCTGAAGCCTTCTCTTCCCCAGGATGAACAGTCTCAATAGTCTTAGCCTTTCCTTACAGAAGAGGTGTTCAATTCCTCAAATAATTTTTGTGACCCTCCTCTGGACTCTCTCCAACAGTTCCATGTCCCTCCTGGGCTGGGTCCCCAGAGCTGGATGCAGTGTTCCAGGTGGAGTCTCACCAGAGCAGAGCAGAGGGGTGGAATCCCCTCCCTCCCCTGCTGCCCACGCTGCTTTGGATGCAGCCCAGGGCACGTTTGGCTTTCTGGGCTGTGAGTGCTCATGGCTGGGTCATGTCCAGTTCTCACCCACCAGCATCCCCAAGTCCTTCTCCCCAGGGCTGCTCTCCATCTGTCCATCCCCAGCCTATGTTGGAACTGGGGATTGCCCCAACCCACATGCAGCACCAGCACTTGGTCTTGTTAAATTTCATGAGGCTCCCATGGGCCCAGTTTTTTATCTTGTCCACATCCCTCTGGAAGGCATCCTGTCTTTCAGGTGTGTCAACAGCACCACTCAGCACAGTGTCAGCAAATTTGCTGAGGGTGCACTCAATACCTTCATCTAAATCATTAATGAAGACATTAAATAACACTGGTACCAGTATGGACCTGTGAGGGACATCACTTGTCACTGATGTCCATAAGGACTCTGAGCCATTGACCACTTCCCCTTGGATGCAACCATCCAAATTTCTCACCCATCTAATGGCTGAATCCATCTCTCTCCAATTTAGAGAGAAGGATGTTTTTGGGGACTCTGTCAGAAACTTTATAGAAATCCAGATCAATGACATCTGTAGCCCTTCCCTTTTCTACTGATGTAGTCACCCCATCATGGAAGGCCACTGGGTTGGTCAGGCAGGATTTGCTCCTGACGGAACCTTGATGGCGGTCCTGAATCCCCTCCCTGTCCTGCCTGTGCCTTAGCACAGCGGCTAGGAGGATCTGTTCCAGGATCTTCCCAGGCAAAGAAGGGAGGCTGACAGTATCCAGAGTGCTCCTTTCTATCCTTTTTAAAGATGGGCACAATATTTTCCTTTTATCCAATCTNTCACCCCATCATGGAAGGCCACTGGGTTGGTCAGGCAGGATTTGCTCCTGATGGAGCCTTGATGGCAGTCCTGAATCACCTCCCTGTCCTGCCTGTGCCTTAGCACAGCTGCTAGGAGGATCTGTTCCAGGATCTTCCCAGGCAAAGAAGGGAGGCTGACAGTACCCAGAGTGCTCCCTTCTATCCTTTTTAAAGATGGGCACAATATTTTCCTTTTATCCAATCTCCTGGGACTTCACCTGGCTGCCATGACTTTTTAAGTATCATGGAGAATGGCTTGGAAATGACATTAGTGAATTCTCTCAGGACTCTGGGATGCAGCTCATGAACTCCCATGGACTTACGTACATTCAGGTTCCTCAGGTCTGAAATAACTGATTGTTATTTACAGTGGGAGGGACTTCACTCCAGGAGAAAGATGCCCTGCTGTTTCTGTTGAGTACATTGCATTTTTCTGGCCCTGTCATCCCCTCTCCCAAAACAGAGCTCTGTCTTTCCTGAGATCTGGCGCTTTGAAGTCTGTAGAGTTAGGTATAAACAGCTTCAAAACAGAATGATTAATGATTCTGTTAAGAGCAGTATTTGGTAGATTCAGTGTTACTGAGTGGAATGACAGTATTAACATTTACTGGGTGAGATGAGTCTGCTTTTTTGCTTGTGGTAAGCAAGCTGACTTTCTAGCCAGCACTTTTCCCCTAAGCACTCCTTTTTGCATATATTTGTGGGCAACCACATATTTTCTGGCTTTAACCTCTTTCTTCAATTGCTGTCTGTTCTGCTTTGCCCAGCTCAGTTCACTCGGCACTAACAGATCCCCCCATGATTTTCCTTGGGTTCATTGTGTGCATCCTTCCTGTAACTGGCTTTTTGGCAGAATATGCCTTGCTTTAGCTAGTCAATTCTATAAAATATCTGAACATTAAATTTCTGATTTAATTCCCATTGTGTATAAGCAATTGCAAATGTGCTGATGATAAAGAAAGAACTTGTAAAACTACCAGAATCTTATGTCAGTGTGTTTGTACACACAGTCCATATGCATCTCTACACACAAAGCTATGTAAATACAACTGGCTGAGCTACCTCAATTTTTCTCCCCCATGTTTTTAGAGGAACAGCTTATAGCAGCATCTGACTTTGGAGCACCTAGTGTTTCTCTTAGATTTAGAAAAAAAGTGTAAGGAATATTGAATTGGAGGATTACATTGAGTTGAAGGAGAACAATTGCTATGGCTGGTTGGCTGCTGCCCAAGATTTTATAAGGGATTGAATACCTCCTATCTTTGTGCTGTTGAAATTTCCTTCTAAGCCATTTGTGTCTTGACATTTTATAAATATGGAAAAGCAACAATTGTCAGCTGAATTAATTATTCAACTGCTTTAGTCTGTATAAAACAACCTGTGTCTTCACCAGGCAGTTCTTACGCTTGACAATGACATTTGGTGGGGTGGGGTAGTTAGAACTGTAACAGCATGGAAAGGAGAAAGAAATCTTCTCCTCTGTTTAGTGGGCTATTTTGTCCTTTTTATAATATTTCACCAAAGTATGCAATACTCAGCAGAACAGGATGAGTAGCACATTTTTTGGGTGTTGTACCTTTTATACACAGAATTGATCCATGGTAGCAAAGTCATGGATAGCTCTGGTTTGTACTATGGAGGAAAAGAGAGATGATGCTGGTGTTTTATTTTGCTTGTTTGTTTAGCTGCATGACTGTTTATTTCTTCCAGAAAGCAAGATTTTTTTTTATTCACTGATGTTTTTAATGTTTGATTTTCTTTCCAGTTGCTTTGTTTTAAAAGTGGAAATTGAGAAAGAAACCCTGCATTGTGAGGCTCAGTGTCTGAGAGGTAAATTTCCATAAGGTTCATTTTTGGCCACTGCCTTTTTGTTGCTTCCTAGCAGGGAATTGATTACTAGCAGTGTGAAGCTGAAGTAGAAACTGGGATCTTTTATTTGGTGGAAACATGTAGTTCCAGGTTAGAGAACTCACTTTTAAACATGTGGTCCTGCTCTGTTGGCCTTACAGTTATTTTGCTCATTTTTTTTCAGAGACAAATTTAGTATTAATGCTGGAAACCCCAATGATAAGGTTGTCCATTTTTAGGCTTCTGCTAACAGAACAAGAATCAGAAAAAATGGGAAGGCAAAAAAATCCTTGTGCTTGCTAACATAAATCATCACAGTAGTTCCAATCAGCACATATGGTATGGTAACATTGCCCATTGCTTTGAGACCATCTAATGGAAGACCATATGGGCTTCTGCTGCATCAAAACACAATAGGCCTGTGTTTAGGACTCCACAGTGACCTGGATTCAGAACTTCTTTCGTTTTATTGGTTTGTGCGTCTGCATGAATATTTTTTCTTCCAGCAAAGTGGGTTTTTTTTCTTTTTCTTTTTTTTCTGATTCCTTTGTTCAGTGACAGATTCCAATGGATTGAGCAAGACAGTGCTGTGCCTGTGGTTTTTGCATTTCACGTGATTGCCTTTGCGCATTTTGTGATATTTACAGATTCCAGAAATAGTATTAGAATATTACAACTGGATGACTTCATCAGAATAAATTAGTGGAGAGAAAAATTATTTCTTCTTTTTTCTGGTGCACCTTTTTTGAATGAGAGATGTTTTTTTGGAATCCTGGAAATTAGGCTGTCATCCTGAGAATTTCCAATGGTTTATGGTCACTGTCCTGCAGATGTCACTCTGTCCTATGGCTATGCTGAAAGAGCTGAAACACAAAATGTTTTTAAAACTGTTGTATTAGTGTCTTATAAATTTATTTATCTAAAGACTTATACACCATTACTCAAGTAGGCATAAAAATACCCCTGAATCTAAACATGCCCAGCGCATTGATACTTGGTACTAAGGATGTTAGCTATAGGTAGAACATAGGTCCTTGCTTCTGCCACATTCACGGATCCCTAAAAATAATCAACCACAATCTCTTTGGTTTTTTTTCCATGGGAAAACCTGCAAATCCTCCATGGATCCCACACCGTTTGCATTTAAAAGATTCTCTTTCTTTTCAGTCATGTGTTTTGGCTAGTCATTTTACTGCCCCCCTTGACTGACTTCAGGGCCCTGAAAATCCATTTTACTTACATCCCCTCAGCCAGGGATGTAAGTAAAAGTCAGGTCCTTAGTTCAGTCTTCCAGTGGAGGAAGATGGGGGAGATCCTCCATTTCCTGCTCCCTTCTCAGAACAAGAGCAGAGAGTTTATGGCCTCTTCGGGACTGTACTGTGGTGTGCAGGTGACAAATGTCTTTGTATATCAATTCTTCTCCTTCTCCTCTTAAATTATCTGTTATGCATGGATCAAGGCTAAATCTAATCAGTTTTTTAGAAGTATGACCAAAGTATAGTCACCAAGGGCTATGCATTCACCAAGGACCTTCCAAGCCCAGTGTTAGACAGGACAGCAGATGGATGTGGAGGACAGATGGGGACATGGTTATTAACACAATGATAAAGAGTGGTTGGCAGGAGAGCGGTTTCCCTTTCTGTTCCCAAAGTGGACAGGTTTTCTCTGGCAGCTGGGGTTAGCTGGTGGGAATGAGAACAGTCAGAGGAGGGCAGATGTCTTCACATTGGTGAGCAGGGAAATAGGGCATAAAGCTTCCTTCAAGTGATAGCTCTTCTGCATCCAGGATGGGTTTAAATTGATTTTGCAGACAGGGGTTTTGAGAAGCACAAGGTTCAAATGGCAGTGGATGTATATGGAAGCAAAAGGGGCTGAAATTAATTGTGAAAGGGCTCAAATCAGGGCAGAGGGGTGCATGGGTGCACTGAGGCAGAGAAGTCAGGTATAACTCAATAATAATATAAGCATATTTCTGTCATTTTTCTATAAGAAATATTGCTGAGCAAGAATACACGTTCAGCAATCTAGCAAAGACAGATTAGATAAAATTATTATCATTCCAGCATCAGGTAACTGTTTCTTTTGTAACTGCTTCTTCTGTAAGTGATATTGCTTTGATGGTCATGCTGTGTGAATTTAAATTGAATTGTATTTACAGTAAAATACATACCAAGTTAAGTAGTCAGCATACCCCTGAGCTCTTGGTTATATTTAGGTAGAGAAAAGGTAGAGTTGAGTATTTTTGGTAAGTAACTTTAATTGCTCCAGGTATCTCCCCTATTCAACTTTTTTTTTTTTTTTTAAGTTTTCCTTTTAGGACTTCTTTCGTCAATGCTTTGCCACACCTATCAAGGCCCTCTACTTCTATCTATTTTTAAGTTTTGGACTATTCAAATAAGTCTCATAACTATATGAAATTCTTGATTTTGAAACATGGGCCTGAAAGTTCTGTGAATGCTGGCAGAATGAAAAGTAGTTGCTAATATAGACCTGTTCAGGGAATCTACTTGTTTCTCTTCTATCCTTCTGAATGAGAAGGGGTTCCTTCAAATCTCAAAATTAGGTTTGGTTTTAGGGAAAAGTTCCATTCAGCACTTGCTGTTCTAAATCAATTTCAAAACATAAATCCTGTGATAAATGCGTGAACTCCTGCCTATAGATTCAAAACCAATTTTGATTCTGTCTTTTTCTGTCACACAGAAAACATGAGAAATCTCACATTAATTTTCTTCCACTCATACTTGTAATGGAAGACAATGCAAACATTCTTCATCTGCACTAGATATTACATAGATGAAAATTTAAAAATAAAATACTCTTTTCCCTCTGTTTCCAGAGGCGATTAGGATGACAAGTTAATCAAGACTTCATCTGCGCCTTGCATTCTTCAACTCATCATACCATATCTCTTCTAATGTAGCTGTTCATTCCATTCAAAGCAGACTTTTTAAAAGGACTCTGGATATGTTGTGGATTTACTTCACTGAAAAATCCCTTAGATTTTTCTTAACTAGCCGCATATGAGTGAAAACCCAGAAAGACTGCAGGTGTCCCAGAGAGGTGGTTGTTAGGTGCATAGCTGGAATGACCTCAGTGCCTTGAACTGAAATCTAAGGAGACTCAGAGCTCTTGGCAGAGTGTCATGATTCCCGGTGACCTGGGGAAATCACTTATACTCCGTCTGCTCAAGGCTCCTCATTTGCAAAAGAAGAATTTCTCTTTGCTTTAAGGGTCCTGCACCACTAGTGACAGTGAGTGCTCAGCTTCCCAGCTGATGAAAGTCAGTCAGATATATGCTGGTAGTCTTTAACCTGTCTTGTGCCTTTTGGGGTACAGTGTGCAAAGAATACATTTTTCCTATACCACCCACTGTACTACATAGAATTTACAGGATCTAAATAAGTATCCAGAAAATTATATTTTGTGATGGGACTGAGAGTTATGAAGAACAGAGGTGGTTAAAGATAGTCTTTCAAGAGATATAACAGTTTGGATCAAAGCCCTGGATATTTGAAAACTACCCATGAGCTCAGAAAAGAAGCTAGTTGCAATCTCCTGCTGCCTCAACTGTATCCTGGGCTGCCCTGCAATCTGAATGAGGGAAGAGAATGGTATTTTGTATGTATTCAACTGTTGATTTTCTTTTGTTAGCATCTTCTGTAGCTGGCATATAATGAAAGGACATCTATTTAAAAGTGTTGTTTCCCTTCCAAGGTTTTCATGATAAATGCACAGATTATTGCAAATTTTCTTCTCTCACCAGTATGACATTTTACTTTTAAATGGACTCTAATGTTAATAAAATCTTCATAAACCCCTGGCAGTGTGAAAATAGTGATTTTTTGCTCAGCCATCAAAATAAAGAAAATATGTCCAAAATAATTTTTTTAAGGAGCTCTAGCAGAAATCTCATAAAAATGTTACATTAAACAGATGCTGTGAAAACTGGGCTAAAACAAAGGCTAGTCAGCTCAGCCTGAGGTGGAAGTATCTCTGGTCAAGTCACTGTCTCTCTGTCTCTACTTTTATGGATAAAAGCCTATCAGGAATACAATTTTGTCTTAAATCATCTGGTCTGTGTCATGAGTAATAGATTTTCAGTTCCCAAGAGATCAGAATAATTAAATATATTCAAATTTACCTCAACATTTAATACCTAATTTTATTACTGAATTCGGAGTTTCTTTTGAGTAGCATATGTGGAAATCTAAGAGAATGGAAATGGAAACCAAGAAAATCCATTTAAAGGTCCAGCCTGTGAAGTGACTCCATTTCTCTGTTCTGGTCAACAGCCTATGAGAAGATGCCTTAAAAGAAAAAAATTCTGAGCTTTCATCTTTACACAAATACATATTGTAATGAAACTCTATGAACGGTGAAGGGTTCAAGTACTTGCGGAGACTCACCATGTACAAAGCTAGTTATATATGTGCATTCCTGTGCTGGCAGCTTCTGTTAACTTTTAATAAAGGTGCAAATGATTTCTTCACCAGTACCTACTTGAACAATATTTGATTTGATATCTATGTGAAATGAGCCAGGAAATACGAGGCAGTTCTGTTCCCCACAATAATGATGGTGACAGAAAAGAGAATAGTTTGTCACATGGTCATGGGATCAAAAGAACAGGCAATGTGTGAATAAGCATGGAGGCTGAATATTATAGTGTCCCTAAAGCTGCTCTCACTTTGCCAAGCTTATACAGAGAAGATGGTAGGCAGCTTGAGGAAGGCTGTTTTTGTTTTGTTTTGTTTTGTTTCTTGCCTGAGCAGAGGTTAAAAGCGTGCGATGGATTCTTGACCTTCTAGACACTGAAGAAAAACTGCTGCTGAAGGTCACCTGTAATATTTCAGTTGTATCCTGAGAAGAATGTGGTAGGTGCTAATTGTGCTGGAAACCTGATGATCTATTTTTCACTGTGAATATTAGCTTGTAATTTGTGCCCCGACTGAATTTTTGAAACATGGTTCAATAAAAAATTTAATTGTTGCCCTGTCACCTCTGTCAACACAATGCTCTGTCAAATAGTGAAGTTCAGCCTGTCACTTTGAAGGCATTAAAAAGCATTAGTACAGGCAGAGCTATTTTGTTCAGTTGAAGAAAGTATCCCTCCATTTACCTTGCCCTCAAATTCAGGACTGTGAAAGCACTTCTGATAGGGGTGGAAAAACTCTTGGCTTATGCTAACAAGTCTGAGTGAAAAGTTCTGGTGTTAAGGAATCAAGTACAAAAATTAAGGTCTTGCAAGCAATTGTATAGTATCAAATCAAGGCCAAGAATGAAGCCAAATTCTTACATCGCAGAGATGCTTTGCATTTTCTCCTGATACGTAGCTTTCCAAAGCACATTCAATAAAAAACATCGAAATTTTGCTTCATCTGCAGAGTAAGAGGGTCTTGAGAGATCTACATGTAGGTCTAACCATAAGAAAAGAGTCAGACTGAGAATGGTCCTGGCACAAGGTCATATACTGCTTTATGCTCTCTGAAACTGTGCTAAAAAATTGTTTACTGTGGATGCATGTAGTGACCAACAAATATATGGTAGAATGGAACATAGGGATATATTTCTCCTTTTCTTACCTCTCCCTGGCTGCATGCTTGTAGTCACCACTAGGAACAGGACACTGGTTTAAACCAGTGTTCACTTCTCTGCTACATGCATGTGCATCTATTACAAGGGTGAAAAACCAGTGAGAATAGTAAATATAGTCAGCATTTCATTTAAATTTTTCTGTTGCATTCATGCCAACTACTAATTAACACTGATTAGTCCCTCTGTCTCCTAACAGGGCACTGTGTATTCACCAGCTTTGCTTTTTGTTTGTAAATAACTTGTCTAAACTAAAGCTATTTATAAACTCCTCCTCACTTTTGTCAATAGAAAATATATGTGCTGTTATTCACTTTATCAGCCAGTCAAAGAATGCTGTTTCAGAGCCTGATCCAGAGTCCATGGAAAGACTCCTACTGTGTTAAACTTGTTTAAGATCAAGCTCTTAGCAATGGCAGCACTTTAATAAATCACAGTCTTTCAACCTCTTTGATGGGTCCCATACCTTTGTGCTTGTCTATGGCCTGCTAGCTTTAGGGTTTTCTTTGTTTTTTAAGGATTTTATTCTACCCATGCAACCCTGAGTTATGTTCTGTACAACTTCACTGAACATAAATAGAGTTTTACAGGTTGTAAGTCAGAATTGACTCTGATTCTCCGATGTCGTCTTTTTCTGATCCAAAGTTCACTGTCATGCTAGCTTGTGTCTTGCCCTCATCTGCTTTCAAAATTTCATTTCTCTCTTATTTCTGTGTTTCCAGAGCTCTGGCCCCATCACTCAGCTGCTAAATCTCTGTCTCTGTCTATTGGGCTGCCTTCTTCCTCTGAACTGACAGATCTTTGCTGGCTCCCAGCAATCTTCTTGCCATCCTCAAGTGCCATAATGTATTTGCTGCTATTTAATGAGTTAACAAAGATGGGTGAGCCCACACTCTTATTCTGTCTCCCAGCACTCTTAGATGAAGAGCACAATAAGTACAAGCCAAACCAGTATTTTCTTCTATGGAATCTTAAACTCTTAATAGGCATGCTAACTTGACAATACTCCATTGACTTCAACAACCTTACTTTAACTGTGACTGAAATTTACACCTTAGTATAAATGGAACTTGTGTTTCACATAAATCACTAGAAGCTAGTTAGATGTACAGCAAATTAAATTAAATATCTGATGTCAAATTGCTGCAAGTTCCCAAATTAGTGATGATTAATATAAAATCTTAAATTTGTGTTTGAGTGAAATTAGAATTAACATTATCTAATGGAAATAGCTCTGTACTACATCTTCAGTGACAGTCATGAGTTTAATAATCCAGCAAACCACTGGATGTCTCTACTGTGCCATATCACTCCAGTTAGAAATATATCTATCAGGCACAAAAGCCTACTTACAAAAGAAGGCAATTTGAACATGGAAATATTTGAAATGATGGGACAGAGATTTGAGATGAATCTCTCACTGGATATGCTATGAAATGCAGACATCCTGTACCTATATAATACAGTAAAATTCAACTGATTCTTACAAATAAGGAAGTTCCTTTTCCTTTTATAATTTAGGTGATACCTGTTCTTCAAAGGTATAGAAAACTATAGATCTCTAGTGACGTGGTTTTTGACTGCTTTTGTTTCTTTAAATCAGCTGAATGACATTCAGATTTAAATTTTAGTCTTCCTTCTTCAAAAACCCTCCTAATGCCTTATTCCTTTGCTGTCCCTCTCCATGGACCAGAGATGATGGAGATAGTGCTCTGGAAACTCTAAATGTTAATTAAGTAACAAAAGGCTACATGAGAACCAAGGCAATTTAAAACAGGAAGGATAAAATCTGAAAGACAGGAATACCTAAGGGTGTCAAATATATTACATGGGCTATGTGCTTATATATGTAAAGGGAAAGGGGATGAACCTTCTGATAGATACCAGCTGGATTTAGTCATCATGGCTACACAAGATTTGTTCTGGCTGTCCCTTCAAGCTGTTTTTCCAGTGAGAAGGATTACGGGGCTGTGAGGTTTCTGTGGGGCAGGCACCACATTGCTTCTGAGACAGGCTGGCAGCAGTACATCCAGACACCTGATGAGAAGGCTACAGGCATTTCCTCATTCAGACACCTCACCAGGTACAGGAAAGGCTGTGCTTGAAAGTGAGGCTGGTTCTTTTTGCTTGGCATCACTGTCTTGGGGGCTGTGTGTTAGTGTGCTAAAGGGTTCCAGAAGCACTTAGTGACTTGAATTGTGCAGGGTGGGTGTTCTGTACATCAGATTAAATAGCGACTACATGACCCCAGTTTTTCTGTCCAGTCTTGTTTTGATTTGAAGTTAAAAAATGAACCATCAAAATTAATAATAAGCAACACCACCACACGATTTTCAATTATCACAAAACTACCCATCTGTCAGAGTAGTTATAAGTCATTGCCAGTATGAATGCTTTTGCTTATTTGCAGTCCCTCACACAGTCACTTCCACTTCTGAAGATGAACCAGGATGTGAAAAATGTGTGCCTGGTTTGAGAACTGGGAGTTATGACAGTCAAATGCTTCTTCGCCATGCCAGTAATGACGACTCACTGGCATCTCTAGTATAGCTGCTGGATATTCATGCAGAAGAGATGCCATGTGTGATGCTAGAAGGCAAGTGATGGCAAATTATTGTGTTAGGCTAGCAAAGTGGGAATTTATAGAGTGTTGTCAGATACTCATGAATTATTCTTGCCAGGAAAAAGGTAATAAATGGGGGCTAGATAATCTTACCTTAATAATAATGACGGCAGTTGGTACTTCCATTTGTGTGGTTTTTTGTTTGTTTGTATTTTTTTATTTTTTAAATCCATAAAAATGTTGAAACAGAAAAAGCAATTATCTATAATGCCAGTAGATTCAATTTTACTTCATCCCTAAACTTTGGTCTGAGCAGAGCAGCTGAGTTTTAAAAAGACTTCTCTGCCCTCCTGCATCTGTAATGAATTCCTGCATAGCAAAGTTTAAATATGCAGCTTCAGGGAACAAAGGAAGCCACTAAAATGTAGATAAATCAACAGCTTTTGTTCAAATGAAACTTTTCACCTCTTCAATGGCATGGAACATGCAAGAAAAAAACCCCAGTATTTTGAATTTTATCCTGCCTTTCATCCAAAGCACTTT
>VZRO01005482.1:150577-308492 GCA_013397915.1 Daphoenositta chrysoptera | reverse complement strand
AAAAAAAAAAGAAAACCCAAACCAAAAAAAGATTAAATTAGTTCCCTTCATGATACAGTGTTTGCAAATGTTGATATTTCACTTTGAAGGGGGAGTAGGTCAAGACAAAATGATGAACAATGGTTTCTTGAAAGTCTGACATAGGCAACCTGTACTAAGAACCACGAATGGTACCTGGATTATCATAAGATAGATGTCCTATTTACTGATTTTTGGAAATGAAATCATGCAGAGAAGAAATCTCTAAAAAAAAAAATCACCAGTTGACTGCAGGTGTTTCTGCATTGAGAGTAAAATAAAAGCAAACATATGTTAACTCTATTGTCAAACACACTTGTCTGCTCATGGCTTGAGCTAGGTCAGGTCTGTAACTATGACTGTGGCAATGCCTGATCTCATTGGGGATTTAGCTCTTAGTCTCTATGTCAGTTTGAGACCCATAGAATGCTAATATATGTGTTCTCTTACCTTGCAGAACACATGCAAGGATGACTATATGGATATTAATGGATTTCAGGTGCTGAGCTGAATCTGCCAAAATGAGCATCGTGTATGTTTTGCCAAATATCTTATTTGCTTTGTCCAGACCCCCATGTACCTTGACTCATATTGTGCATGTGGGACACAAAAATTTACTCCTTTTTCCCACCTGTGGCATTTCTTTAATATACATTTCTTATTTTAAATTTGTACACATTTCATTTTTAAAACAGATTAATCAGGTTTGCAATTTCTCTTGGGGAGAATATTTGCTACTTCAGTAAATTTTCTGACACTCATTCTGAACATCTTCTTGACTTGGTATCCATTCATACCATTATACTTTATGCATTCTCTAAATAACTCCATTTATTACTTATGTATTTCTAGCTTTAGAATATTTGACATCTCCTATTATTAAATAACTCCATTTATTACTTATGTATTTCTAGCTTTAGAATATTTGACATCTCCTATTACGTCTCCCTACCATGCACTGAGGTGTCACTTAGCTAGCCTATCATGCAGAATTAGCTCCTATAATTCTGTCTCATTATTCACCTGTGGAACCTTAATTTTCGGGAAGCTTTGGTGTAAACTCCCCACCTGTTTGTCAATAAATTTTGGACTGTGGACAGAATGCAACATGCCAAATGTGAATATATGAGAACTGTACAAGGCAAGGACAAGCTCATTTCAGTTTCCTCCTGTGACACCCAAATCCAAGCACTTTCATCTTTTCACTGCTCTGTATCATTATGAACTCTACATTGCCACCTCTTACCTCTTCTCCATCCTGCACAACCAACCCAGAGTATTTCTGCCTGGAGAGTGTATCTACCACCACCCTAGTGAATTCTTATGTCTCTTCATTAGCTTTCATTAAACTCACTGAACTGTTCCCAGTGAATTACTAAAGACACCTCCTTTCTCACCACCCTCTGGTTCCTGAGCTGTTGTCCAGCCAGAACAGCTTTAAACAGCTGCTTGAAACCATCCATCCAGCACATTTTATGTATGCCTGTGTTGTCCTCAGATTATGATGACTTGTTCTGCTGTTCTACCTGTGGAAGTAGCTTCTCTAGATGCCTTGGCTTGGCCTGTTCACCTAGGAGAGCCCGGGGCTCTCTCTCCAGCTGTGGTGGGATTTGCTTCTGCTGTCCTCAGATCTGTGCTGTGAACCCACAGCATGACTAAGGTGGACTGCAGCCTGCACCTCTTCCCTCGATGCCAAGGATGCTCTCTACAGAAGCGTGGTAGTGCCCTGTGCCTCCTGCATTGTCAAGGCTTTCAGCACAGCCCCCAAGGGCTGAGCAACTCCCCTGAGCAGGCTGGAGGGCAGGGTGCTTCTGCTTAGGTTTCTCAGATGAACTGATGATCATGAGAGTCTGATTGCAGTCAAAGTGAACTAATGATATTGCCAGAGGATATTCAAAAAGGAGGGGAAGAGGGAACAGAGCTGCCTTTGAGACAGGAGGCTGCAGAAGGACTGTGAATTTTATAGCTCTTCTAAAAGTCTTCTAATGGTTTGCTTCATGGCCTCATTAAGAGAAGAGTATTAGAGCTTCAAAAAGAGCCCTCTGCAATTCTTGTGCTGGGTGGGTAATGCATGTCACAACATGTATCTACAGCAAAGCAAAGGAGTGCAGAACTGTGCTGCATGGTTGGACCCCAAAGAAAAGAGCTAGAACATTTCTTCTTTCACCCTCTACTCTGAATCCTTGCAATAATTAGCTGAAGTAAAATGAATATTAGCTTATGCTTAACTGCCTTTCCAGCATGTTACTCTGCATTGACCCAGTAGTGCTAAACCAATTATTTTTTGAACTTTATGGCTTTAAATAATCCACTGCTTTAAAACTCCCTCTACCCCTCAGCTACTTAAACACAGGCCCGACTGCCCTAAATCCTTTTCTTATACTTTGTAGCTTTTTAAGCAAGCCCCCTCTTTAAGTAGACATAATCCCTTCTCTGTAGAAAACATGAAAGACCTTGAACAAATCAAGATTTCTCCATGGAGAATTCAGCTAATCCTCTGCTTAGCTCCTAACAAGGAAATCCATCTCACCACCAAGCACCCCATTACTAGAACTAATGCCTGACTTGAATAACAAGCACATTATTGTGCTTTAATTGTAGCACTGCTCTGTCACATGGAGAAGTTGGAGAGAAACGTGACTCGGCTCCTCCAGGAAAGACAGGTCACGCCTTTTTGTTGTTGTTCACCTTACTGTGATTTAAAAGCCGATTAAATTAACTATTAATATGAACTGCACATGCTTCAGATTAAATGAAACAGCTGTACTGTAGCTCTCTAGTACACTCTATTATTAAACAAGTGCTGTTACACTGGATTACTATTCTCCTTTACGTTGTCTTTTGACTCTTGTGAAATCTGTATGCCTGGGCTTGAAGGGGTATAATTGTGCCTTTGGGGAGAGGGAGGCATCACACATTTGGTCACAGAAAATTATGTTAGTGTTAAATCAGAGTGAAAGCAAACTAATCCCCAACATGGATGTGTGGTCAGCACTTTTTCCCAGAAAGGCTCTCAGCAGCATGAGCTGGCTACTGCTGCAACAGTAGAAAGGAGACAGAACATTTTGTGGCAAAATAAGTGTATGTGTCAAAAAGAAATAGAAGGTGCCGCTCCAGCTCTGGGGTAGCAGTGCTAGCACTGGTGTAGCCGCTCACTGGGTACCACCACAAAATGGAAACAGGAAGAGGACACCTGGTACAGATCCTGGCAGGATCTTGGGCCTGCCCTCTTGGGCCACTGACATGGGGATAGTCATTGCGATTATTCCTTGGATCCTTGTGTCCAGCAGCCACAGCTAAATCAGAAATGAACAACACTGTGGGGAGCAGGCTGTGTGCACCTCACCACGTGCGCTTCACGATCTTGCAGGGGGCACATGGCTTGGTCCTCAGCTTGCGCAGGTTTGGGGAGAGGTGTCCACTGCATTCCATCAACAGCTGTAGACAAAGACATGCAGCCAGGAGCAAGAGTGTGAGGCGTGAGCCCTGGACAGGAAATGCAGCTTCTGACGGATGCACTCATGTAAAGCCACACTACTTTTGATTTAGTCTTCTAATCAGCTCTATGCCATGGAATTTGTGTGCTTCTTCTGGTGATCGTGGAGCTCCTCTAGATGCCCTAAAGCAGTATGGGACTATAGGTGAGTCCCCATTTTTTTCTGGATTAGGAAGGACTAATTAATTTGGAAGATGTCTGGGGCAATTCCTGAATTAAACAAGGAAATATCTTTGATGATGTTTTTCAGAACTGAGAGAATTGACTGTGAGAATGGTAACTCATTCTTACGCCTGATAAAAGCATACGTATATTGCTACACAAGATTGATTGCAACAAGAGAAGAAGAAATGCTGTCTATTCAAATGTGATGAGAAATTAGGATGAAATACCTTTTTTATTCAGGCATGGTTTATCATCCGATGTGGAGACCATAGGCTGCATGTTTATTCCATTGGTTTATAATATTCTTTTTTAACTAGGACTTTTCCCTCTGTGTATAACGAACTTAGCTGTGGATGCTGCTGTAGTTATGTCTCTAGATTCTGAGGTATAACACTGAGGGATGGGTGGGATGGGGGAGCAGCAGCATTATATGGATTTAATGTGACATTAGGCAAATACTGAGCAAGATTTTAATTACAGTGGTTATGGCAAATTTTCCTGCTGTGGGAGATGTCAAAAATCCTCCTATATTTAGAATACGAGAACCTCATTGCTTGCTCTTCCCATCTCAGGCTGCATGTAAAGTGCAGAGTAGAGTTAAAGGATTGTAGTTTAAGGGGAGTTCCACTAGATGATGGTATAAATCTTCATAATGAGAAAGATCAAAGTGGTCAGCTTAAACAGGAGTTCAGGAAAAGCAAAATGGCACACAACTAGAGACAGCAACAGCCCCTAATCTTCCCCCTTCTGCATTATAGTGAGGCTGCAACAATTGCATCTGTCACATGAACACCAGAAACATCCAGCAGCATCACAGTGGGCTGTGGCCCCATGCAGGCAAACTGAATGAAGGGGTAGATTTACTTGATTCAAAATCAAGTAATAATTTGCTTAATTTATTTTGCAAATTAGACTAGGCTAAAATAAATTCATTTTTAAATGATACTATAAATGAGAGTAATTGTGTAATTATCAGCAAAGTAATTAAAGAGCAGAAGAACCATTTACATGAGTCTGAAATAAAAAAAAATCAAAGCTGGGTCTTACATTCCCCCAGCTGACAGATGTCAGGATGTTATTGGGGCACAAGTCTCAGTCTGTTTGCGTCAGGAGGAGAAAAGATACAGCTCTTTATACAGCTAGGTAGCATCTTCTGTACCTCACTTGGATTGGCAAGGGAAGCCTCAATGGGGAGTTTCATGAAGATCTTGTCAGGCAGGAGGAATAATTCCTGCTGAGCTATCAATTAGGAGAAAGGGCATATGGCAAAGACAATGTCATCAAGAAAATCTGCTGGGGAGAAGAACCTTTTAAATGTATTAGCAATGGAGAAATGCTTGCCTTAGTCTCTTGGGAGGGTACAAATTCTGGCACTTCTGGATGCCAGAATACTATCCAGATTTTCCACTTCTGCCCATGGGCTAGTGCAGCTCTCCTAGAAGATGGCTGCTCCTTCCAGCTTGAGGAATGAAAAATCCCAATTCCATTTTAATTTCCATTTCTCATTGCACTGCTTCTGGCTGAGATGGAGTTCATTTTCTTCAGAGCAGCCCAGAAAGTGCTGCGTTTCTGATTTGTGCTGAAAACAGTCCTTATAACACACCAATGCTTCAGCTACTGCTGAACAGTGCTTGCGCAGTGTCGAGGCTTTCTCTGCTTCTCATCCTCCCTGTGCCTTCCAAGTGGGCAGGATGGGGAAGGGCAAGTGGCTGGGAGGGGCACAGACGGCACAGCTGAGCCCAGCTGGACAAGGAGATGCCCCATGGTGCTCAGCAAGAACAGTTCCAGGAGGGAGGCAGAAGGAAGAATTGGCCCTCTGGCATCTGTGTTCCCAGGGTATCTGTGCTGAGGTCCTGCTTCCTGGGGCGTGGCCAGGCACCTGCTTGCCCAGGGGAATCCCTTGTCCTGCTTTGCCTGCAGGTGCAGCTTTTGCTTCACCCGTTAAACTGTCTGTGCCTTCATTCGTGACTCTTCTCCCTTCCCTTGTATTTCATTCCTACCTGGCAGAAGAGGGGAGTGAGGGAGTGGCTGGAGTGCTGTTTGGCTGATGGCTGGAGCCAACCCACCTTGTTCATGTAGTGGATTTATTATCCCGTAGTTAATTAACTGCTAGTTATGCAATTCCTTTAATTTACAATATGAATAGAACCAATAATGAAAACCACAGAGTGGACAAAGAGTAAGTTAGTGATGAAAGAGGAAACAGTACTCAAGAATACTAATTCTTGTATAAGCAGTGTTAAGAAGATACTTTGTGTTCTTGTTATAGTTCTGCTCTTTAAATCAGTATATTTTAACAAGAAGTAAGAAATCCAGAATCTTGAATTCTAGAACTCGCTGCCATAAAAAAATCTACTTACCTCTAAGTTCTTAACAGTTCAGATGTAAAACAAAGAATTATATGCTCATCAGATAGTTTCTGAAAACGTGACAGTAGAATATATATTGGTTTAATGATCTTAAGGGAAAATATTGAAAATCAGAGCTGGTCTTATGTAGACAACTTTTGCACACACTTTTTTTCAGAGGAGCTGGGAAAAAAAGGACCATAACTGGAAGTGGTTTGACTCTGTGCCACACACCATCTGCTTAGCCTTTCATTTCAGCTCCGGGCGCTTTTGAAAATGGTGACCTTGATGATTCTTTTTACTTGCACAGCTTTATAAAACTGTCTTGTTACATCCTGCGAGGCTGTAACTTCTAAGAATTGAGAGCCAGACAGAATCAGCTGTTATTGTACGTGGAGGTGCGTGTTGTACAGGGCTGATTGGTTATAAATTGGACATTGAGTGCACAGGCCTCTATAAGGCATCTGAGTAATTATGGAGCAATTTGCATCCTTTCACAGATCTGCTCAGGAAAGCTGTGAATCTCTAAGCCCAGCTCAATATGCAGAGGTGTGTGTGCAGAAGCTGAGTAAGTGCATGAGCAAAATGAAGTGCTGTATTTGGGCTCCTGCTGTCTGGCAGCAGTGATTCAAAACCTCTGAGAGATATCATGACACTCCCATTCTTTTTGCATATCAAATTGATCAGCTGTAGTAGAGGACTGTGGTTTCCACATGGAACTGGGTTGAATCATAGTAGTTTCTGTACTGATGCTGTGTTGGATATTGGCTACCCAGCAAAAGCAACATGGCTGCTTATGGGAACCATGGGAAGGAGTCACAACTTGGGCCCTTCCCCTCTTCCTCCTTTTCCTGACCCTTCAATGTAGCTAAAATTTGTCTTTGAAAGGGTCGCCATGAGCCTGGAGTCACAGACAACTGCTCTGGCTACTTGCCTTGGAAATCAGCTGTCTCACAACTGCTTTGTTCTCATTAGTGCAAAACTGGATTTCTTTCACACACTGACCTGCTGATCGCTCCTTACTGTCATTTATTGAACTTAGCAGTTGTGCACTCCATTTTTGTGTTTTATATAAAGCCCCAAACCAGCAGGGGAAGTGGCAGCTGCCCCATGTTTAGTGTCAGAACTGTGTGCTGCCAGCTTCCTGCCAGACTGAGCAGCAGCACAAGTGATGTGAGGGCACTTGCCAGTGTTTCTGTCGGTGTCAGAGCACGTGGGATGAAATGGCTGCTGGCTGTAGGCAGACAGGCAATGGTGTATCTGTTGTAAAGCCTGCATGCCCAGTAAAAATCCATCAGAAAACTGTGGACTAATGTGAAGCAGTGGTGTGAGTTCTTAGTGGTTGGCTACCTTATAACATGTGGCTGCAGTATTTCTGATGCGGTGCTCGCCAGACCTCCTCTATTGTCAAACCATGACCTGTGCAGAGGCAGTATTGTTAGTTTGACCTCAATAACATAAAAGCAAAACTAAAAGCTTTTTACACATCTTTTGCCAGCTAATGGGTCTTTATTTTCCCATCCCTCAACAACAGTTATCCTTTTAGTATTTCCACAGAGTAATTTCTATGGTTTTCTTTCCCCCATTTACTGTAGGATTACAAAATTAGTGCCCAGAGTTCACTGTGTTTGGGGCTTTAATGGTTAGTAGTTCATAGATTTTTACAAACACAGGCAGCAGTCTAAAGTAAAGAGAGAGGAAATTTCATGACTTGACATCTCAAGTATTCCCAGACTTCAAAGAAGTTTCAGCTGGCCAAGCAGCCTCATTTCAATAACTCAGAAGAAAGTTGTTGGGAAACCTGGGAGTGGATGAGTTCCCACCAGGGATAAAGCAATGGAGAGCATGAAAGAAAAGAAATCCTTCCTGGGGGAACTGAAGTGTCAAGGAGCTGGAGTCCTAAATGGGCCAATGAGAACTTCAGATCGAAGTACATACAGAATGTTTTTGGCCTTGGCCAACTCTGAAATAACAAAGCAACAGTCAGGCTTGGGAGATAAGAGAGAACAACATTTGAAGCTGCTGAGAATATCACTGATGTCTTTTTTCATTTTTATTTATTTATTTAGATGGTGGGAGTAGAGTCATTCATCAATTGCAAGTCATCTAAGAGAAGAAGGTTTCATTGTGTCTGATTCACCAGAAGACAGCAACTGCCTTCTGGGCAGAAACAAAGTATGTCTGAATGTTTGGCCCCAGGGAATCTGACAACTCTGCACCAGCCACGCATCACCTAGACTTTGGCAGAAATGTTAGTGGCAGCATGACTTATCCTCGTCCTCCTGGGGATGACTGCCTTCCAGAGCACACACACGGGCAAGGCAAAGAGTGATGCAGAAGAGTGGCAAATGAAAGCTGTCCTCCCTGTCAGAAGGCAACAAAGTGTGTTTCTGTGTAGCAGAAAGAGATGTAGCTGAACTCTCTCTTTCCGACTCTCCTGCTTAATTAAAATATTTAATGCATTACAGCTGTGCACTATGCAGTCAGTCAGTGATTACTCTCTCCTGCTAGAGAAATTCTTTCAATTTCTCAATGGATCCTCTTAAAAAACTATTCTGTTTTCTGTTCATGCTATACAAAAGGTTAACTGTAAACCATTAAACATTTTCCCTGGGGAGGGACTCCACAAAAAACCTTACCATGGGACCCTTCCATTAAAAAAATTAATCATGTGAAACAAGTGAGTGATTGCAGAAGGCTCCTGGTGCTGGCTCTGATAGGGGTAGTCATGATAAAGGAGAAAAGGCTGGTGAAACCACCCTCCAGGTATGTGAAAAACTGAAGACTGTCAAGAAAATTGGAAGTAAACAGGGACATCCAGAGCTTCACTATTTTGTGGTGCAACAGAAATGCCAGTAACTTGTGAGAGCCTGAGAGCAGTAGATTACCTCACTGTTGCAATTTACTCTCAGGTTTGGGGTTGCTGTGCATGTGCCCTTCCCTGGTGCTAGTGCAGTTAACCCCTGTGTACCAGCTTGATTAGAGCTACAGCTGCCTTTCCATCTACCTAGTCAGTAGCTCGAGGTCATCTAGGAATTAAGGGCTCTAGATTTATAGAGATCTTTGGTAAAGCAGCACATTGTTACTGTACGGAGTTAAGACATCAAACCTCAGGAGGGATCCAGCCCTTTGAAATGACATGTAGCCTTTAGAGCTGCATGAATTTCTCTCCAGTAAAAACTGGGTGATTTATCTGCATTATATTTATAGCATATAGATTTATAAATGTATAGCTAAAGAGTTCTTTATTTCTTTGCATAAATAACAAATATCTCCTGTACATTTTTTTTTTCTTCTTTTAAGCTGCAAGCATTGCAGGAGATTGAAAATTTCTGGGTAGATATACTTGCTATAAATGTGTATTGTAGAGTGGGAATAATAAGGACTAAATTTTTATAGACCTCTCTCATTAAAAGTCACCTTCAGAAAACACTGCTGCACCTTACTTATAATCAAATGACACCTCATAACCCCCTAACAATTTTTAATATCCCCTAGAATCTATTGTATTATACCAAGGCTCAGACACTGTCTAGGTAGTCAAGGAAAGGAGTATACCATCATATTTAAAAGCAGTTATTGGGACAGCTTTTACAGGCAGTGGGCTAAGACAATTCAGAAACAATTGCTTATGTGATAGTTTGAGGATTTGTCCCTGTCAAACAGTTAATATTGCTTTAATACATGAAGTAGGCTGTATAAGACAGCAATAATGAAAAATGTCAGGAAAGACAATATCAATTGTTATTCAA
Organism: Daphoenositta chrysoptera; assembly: GCA_013397915.1. Taxonomy (NCBI): domain Eukaryota; kingdom Metazoa; phylum Chordata; class Aves; order Passeriformes; genus Daphoenositta; species Daphoenositta chrysoptera. The sequence goes on along the minus strand of VZRO01005482.1, from coordinate 298,713 downwards.
CATCCACATCAAAGATTACTTTTTTGTCAGTAGCTTTCAGAAAATGTATTTTCCATCAGATCTGATTGCGTTCCTCTTTGAAGTGCTCCATCCTCCCGGTAGATTTAATGTGACATCTAGGCACTTTTTAGTCCCTGGGCCTCTGAGGCGATTCAAAGAGGCACAACAAGCCATCACAGGTTTATCCTCAAAGGCCGACACTGTCTGTCTGATTTATTGTAACTTTAAGAATCATCTCCAGCAAAGCATGAGCCTTTCTACCCATCCGCAGCCTCAGACTTTTATCAATTCATTTGTATGCAGCCTGTACATTCTGGAACTGAGAGCCCTATAGCCACTCATGGAAAATGCATTACCTGCTACTAATCCTTTTTATCTTTAAAGTCTGTATTTTTTATGTATAAGTCATTTTGGGTTATCATAAAATATACATAATTCTAGCCCCAAAAAAAGACAAAATGAAAAGAGAATATATAATAAGTTATGAGCTTGCCGTGTCCTTATCACCAAGGATTCTAAATAAACAGCTCTCCCTATGTAAATACTGCAGGAAATAAAACTGTGATTACTTTCAATAGGGAATAGGAATGCTTCCATTTTTGTTCCTCGTTTCAAAGTGAAACAGTGAGATGAATCATTTTAAACGTGTTTGGGAGCACTTTTATTTTCTGTTTCATTGCTTTGGGGGCCTGATACTTGTAGGGGTTGCCCGTCAAACTTCTGTTGTATACCACAGACATCCAGAAGCACCTTATGGTTTCAACAGTTTGCTTCAAATTCATGGTCAACCATAAGTTAATGGCAGCTGTTTTATTTTTTCCTTTTACTTTCCTTGTTTTTGTGGGGGTGGCAGGGGGAATAATGCAGAATGTATTCAAAGCACCTCCAATATCTCATGGCATACTATGAGAAGTGGTGAACTGGCTGGGAGGATGGTAGACTTCTGGGAGCAGGGCTTTCTCTACAAGTTTTGAGTCAGTTCACTGCAAATTCAGTGCACCATTTTCTTAAAATATACTACTCTGTGAATAGTCTTGCCAATAACTTCACTAGATGGAACCATGCAAACTTTTATCACTTTGGATGCAGTATTAATCACAGATGAAACTTTTTAAAGATTAAGCCTTACTGTCTTCTATCCATGTCAGTGCTGTGTCTCATGCATGCAGACTATCATAGGTGGAGATGATGAGAAGTAACAGGCAGGCACAGCAAGCCGTATTTTGACACTTCTGCATATGTATGTTTTTATGCAGACGCACAGACAGATAGATACACACAGAGAAGTCCTTGGATGTATGCAAGCATGCATGTATGCTGTTAGTGGGACAGGTTTTACAGGCAGCTTAGTTGATCATAGTGAAAGTTTGTGTGTTCTTGCAGCTGATGTGGCACCAAAACATAGAAGTGTTTAAATGGCCAGCTTTAACTGAAGATGCTGAGATTCACTGACCTAGCATGAACTAGAAATCTGTATGTTTTTGCAGGTGTTGTCCCATACGTCCCTAGGGCTTACTGTTTCAGTGAGTCTCGTCTCTTGTTGTAACTCATTCTGTACCTCTGAGGAAAAATTAATGTTTAACACTATACGCATACTAACAGAGATCCATTAGCTAATTAAATTAGCTGAGTTAAACCAAGATAAAATATAAGGGAGAATATAGCTATGTCTATTTGTTAGATGCTGTGCAAGAAACTAACACACAGGGAGTGTAAATTCAGATCTATTTTCTAGACTTGGATATAATACTTGTAGACACTTTTAATGAGTATTTTCCCAATCTAATGCACAACACACTAAATTATTAAATCAGCTTATAAGGACAGTTGTACAACACTGATAAAACATTGCTGCAAGCAAAGTGACTGTATATATATCCATAGATTACTTTTGGTGTCAGACTATCTGTTTTCCTTATAAAGTTACATAAGACTCCAGGCATACATTGAAAAGTAAATAATACTATCTAAGGCACTCGTGTACTGGTCCCACTGACTTGATGGGGCTATTCACAGCCTACATGAGGAAGTTTGTCCCTATGCATGTTTAGGATTGAATTATCCTTGAAAGCTCTTGGGCCTGTGGGACTGAATTCAGCAAAAAGAAAGCCAGCCCTTCAGGAACTTGTTGATTTACTGGCAAGTTAATGATGGGAAATGTTGAATCAAGTCCTGCTTTTCTTTCTCAAGGAGTCTCTGCAGAACATAACTCCCGATTAGACAGTTACTCTTTGCCAGCTGTTCCCTCCATCAGGACCCGATTTCTAAATTTTTATCACAATATGGTATCTGGTGAGAAAGAATATATTCTTGAGGGCTCCTTTTTTGTCTTCAACTCTGCACAGGAGAAATATATGCTAGGAAAAATATATTACTGCTTATTTTTTCCCCTAGAATATATGTTTCTTTTTAAAGTCTGTAAATACTACATACTGACACAGTCCATTTATTTATCAAAGTCTGGTATGTCCTCTGTGTTTGTTTGTGCTCTTTAATACGTTAATCACTAATTTTTTCTTGCCCAGACTGAGAAGTGCAACTCTAGTGCATATTAACCATTCCCTTTTTTAACCAAAACGATGAATTATAAATAGTTATTCAGCTAAAATAAGCACATTTATCACTAAAAGCTTGGCTTCCAGAATGTATCATCGGTGTTTTAATGGGATAGTTTGCTGGCCTATTGTTTCTTATCTGTAGTATTTTTTTAATAACATGCTTACCTCTGGGTTGTGTCCAGACCATAAAGGTGCACAGTGACACCAAGCAAAGAATACTACTATGCTCTGCAGAGTTTTACCATGGGGAAACACAAATGGTGGCGATTTACTGTAGTGGGAGTTCTAGGGCACACAGAAATATGAGGTATTCCTATTACTCACTAGCCCCAAGTGTTTTCTTTTCCATAGAAAGATAATTAAAATTCTGTTCTGCCTACCACTGAAATGGAAAGACTGTTACCTTCACTAGAAACCGGATCAAGCCATAAGATGGCAAATACGTGTTCAGCTAGAAAGTGCAAACCTAATAGAAAGATGTTTCCTTTTTTAAACACCTCCCAGATGCGGAAGCACCGGCGTGTTTATGCTCATGACATTAAAGGACCTTATAGAAGCACACTAGGTGGGAGCAACAGACTGATAACTGCAAATTCATGGTATCACAGAATCATAGAATGGTTATGGTTGGAAGGGACCTTAAAGATCATCTAGGTCCATAGGCAGCGACATCTTCCACTGGACCAGGCTGCTCAGAGCCCTATTCAACCTGGCCTCGAACACCTCCAGGGATGGGGAATCCACGACCTCTCTGGGAATTAGCACAGCCAAAGTCAAACACGGCTCCCTGTGCAAGTTAATTGTGGGCAAAATAACTTGTCGTAACAAGTTTCTTCCACTGTCTCATTAATGAATCTTGACATTCCCTTAGAGGAATCTTTTACAACGGTGAGAGAATAGTACAGGTTTTATATAATCTTTTGGCTTGGATTTTAATTCTTGACATCTGTGCTTTCACTTTTCTCTGTTCACAGTACTGCAAACAGATCTAAATTACTGCTAGTAATAAGAAGTTAATTTCATAAAGGTATAATTTGTTTAAGAAGTGCTATCACACATCTTGTAATAAGATGTACCTGATTTTTCTCATTTTTCTCACACTAGGCACTGGCTATCAGTTTGTCTGAAAGAGGATACATAAAGATACCTCTGCTTTTTAACAGGCATAGCAATAATCCTAAAACTCGGAATTAGGATGGAATTGTGGAACTCTAAAATCTGGGCTCTGCTCAGAGGAGGCTTGCCTAGGCATATGTCCACTAACAGATAATGTGGTAAATTCGGGTAGGCTGGTGTGGCCATGCAAACTAATGACTACCTAAGCAAGGCTGATCTGGCATATGGGGCAGGCTCAGCAGGGCAAAAATACGCTGTGGGAACATCAAAATCCCCTGGCACATTCGGTGTGAAGTTACTGTGCTAACTACTGAAAAGCAAGATGCAGGAAGTCAGCCATCAGAGCTAGTAATGTGTGGTCGTTTAACCCCACCTGAACACCAGGTGCACACCAAAATGGCTCTATCTCTCCCTTCCTCCACTGGTCAGGGGAGAGAAAAATACAACAAAAGGCTCATGGATCAGGGTAAGAATAGGGAGAGATCACTCAGCAAGTACTGTCATGGGCAAAACAAGCGTGGGGAAAAAAAGTAAATTTATTACCAATCAAGTCAGAGTAGGGTAATGAAAAATAAAACACCCTTTGCCCACTCCTCCCTTCTTCCTGGGCTCAACTTCACTGCTGAATTCTTCACCTCCTTCCTCCTAGCAGCACAGGGGGACAGAGAATAGTGGCTGTGATCAGTTCATCACATGTTGTCTCTGCTGCTCCTTCCTCCTCAGTGGGAGGACTCCTCACATTTTTCCCTCGCTCCAGCATGGGCTTCTCATGCTGTCACAGCTTCCATTCACCTGCTCCTGTGAGGGTTTCTCGAGGGGTTGCAAGTGGATCTGTGCACCCCATGGACCTCCACAGACTGCTCCACAGCTGCAGGGGAATCTCAGCTCCAGCACCTGGAGCACCTCCACCCCCTCCTTCTGCACTGACCTGAGTGTCTACAGAGTTGTTCCTCTCACATATTCTCACTCTTTTGACTACTGCTGTGCAGCAAATTTTTTTCCCCTCTCTCAAATATGTTCTTCTGGAGGTACTACCTCTGTCACTGATGGGCTCAGCTTTGGCCTTGGCCAGCAGCAGGTCCATCCTGGAGCCATCTGGCTTTGGCTCTGACCAACACGGGGGAAGCTTCTGGCAGCTTCTCACAGAAGACACCCCTATAGCCCCTCCCACTACTAAAACCTTACCAGACAAACACAGGGAGAAAATAGTTGTGCTCCTAAAAGTCCAAAGTCAGCATCTACTGTGTTTTTTGTATGGACACTATAAATCCCTTTTCCCCCCACTCCTAACTGGAATGAGCCCAGAAAATATAATTCTTTGTAACAACCCCCACAAACAAACAAACAAACAAACAAGTTATTACCTGCCTTGAAACCCAATAGGAGATGAAGTGTTTTTTTACTTTTTTCTATTTTATTTTCATTGTTTAATCTAAAAGTCTGAAAATGCTGAGATAAAATCAAAAAGAGTGAAAAAAAAAAAGTACCACTACATGTTTGTAGATTTCGGTTCGTGTTCTTCTACCGACCTATATTATTTAGTTTATGTGATAAGTATTTCTGTAACCTCTATCAAAAAAGTGAGCCTAAAGAAAAGTATACCAGCAGGTCTCAGGGTTATTAATTATGAAAGCATGATGTTTTAATGGGATTTTCTGACATTTTCAGATTCTAATAAATACCATTTTTGTGACCAGAACTGATCTTCAGTAACCTACATTCAATTATCAGTTCTGTCCACTAAGTTGCCACTAAGCAGAGACCACAATGTTTTGCAGAATTTGCAGCTTCTCTGGGAGACAGATTACAGCAGTGTTCATGGTACTAGCAAGAACCAATATTCAGCTGCAAGTAGCCTCTTGTGCTTGTAATAAAAAATCTGTATCACTTGGAAATTCCTTTTACCTGCTGGTTCTGGGAGCCAGCAAAGCCTGCTCCAGCTAGGAAAAACAGTGCCCTTTCTGAAGATGGTCTGATTTTGTTAGACCTAGGGAAGGAAACACACTAAAAGAATGGAAAATCTCTGTATAGCAAGAAAGACAAATAATTTCATAGCCTTTTATATCCCAACCAGCTTTAAGGTACTGATTTAAAGGAAATTCCCTCCTAAACATAGGAAAAACTGGGTTCAAATATATCCAAAGCTTTTTGCCAGTCCAAAGTGACATATTTCCATGTTGGCCAAGTCCAGAGTTACTCAGGCAAAAACCCCAAGCTTTCTGTGCTGACAGGAGCATTTGTGGAAAACTAAGTTCAGCTTTGGGGCTCCAAAGAGATCCGAATATAAGAATACAGAACAAGCAAATTTTGAGAACTTAATACAAAAATAATCTGTGTAACTTTCGTAAATCTTCTCCAAATATTTTGTAATAATTTACAGCTGTTTATACACTTGGATCTATGCTGCATTTCTGGACAGAGTTCCAAGTAAGAGACAATGTGAAAATTGCACAAGAGTCTTGTCCTTTCCGAGGCACAGGAGCTGCCCTTTGACATGTGTCCAGGGTTCGTCATGTGCATGGGACTTCCAGTCTATCCTCAGAGACTGACAATTTTTAGCTCTATTGTTCCACATACCATGTGGGTTTTGTGAACCCTTAGAAAGCTGAAACCCCCAGGGAGCTGATAAACTTGTGCTTCTAGTGATTTTGCATTGTTGGAAACGCACAACTCTGACTCTAACATGTCATGCACGGCAGTGACAGCACTAGATTGTGTAATCTATTTAATGCATGTGGCAGGCAGGTAATAATGTATTACTACGCACAACCCCCTAGCCCCCTGTACAAAGCTATTTGGTATTTGGTAGTTGGTGAAGAAGCTCTGCAATATGAGTTTAGACAAGAAAATGTGGGGGAAGAGGAGAGGGCTAGAATATCAGAGCCCAAGGATGTTTGAGAAGAGGATGGCACTACCGGCTTGAGAGAAGTTTTGGAAGTTAAATATGTGTCTAGAAGAACAGTGGGAATATAAGGAGAGAAACTATGCTGTTTAATGTCTCCTGCACCAAAAAAGAAGGATTATCTACTTGTAAATGAGCTGCATTCCATGAAATGGCTGACCACTCCTCTTAAGATAAAATCAAGCCTACAAGGTTTTACTGAGGCTTTACTTGCTGAGCAAAATGAGTTGAAAAGAATAGATGAATAGTGATGGAGAAACTCTCTCTGATTGTAGTCAACAACAGGTAAGAAAAATAGATGTGCTGCATGCAGACAGTATCGGAAATACAACCCAGACTGACTTGTCAGTCCTGGGCTGGCTTTGTCTGTACTGTGAATGGAAAACTCTTGTAGATGGGAAGAAATGCTGTAGTCAGTCTGTGTATTTAATACTCAATGGCCTTTGCAGAAATGCCTTACCTGAGCTGGAAGCTGATGATTTCCTACATGTTCTCCATGTTCTCCCTACCCTGTCTTTCCTGTTTACACTTTTGTTTTATGGCTTTATTTATTTATTTATTTATTTTAATTTAAGGGGAGAGCAATTTTGAGCTAGAGAATAAAGCTCCCCCCTTGGAGACACTTAGAAGGTGACAGCTTAGGTAAACAAAGTATATTTTTTCCTTCCAAATGAAAACTGTTTGTGAATTTCTTTTCCTCAAGATGAAATGAGCATCTTGGTTTTATGAACTAGGGTTTAATATTTTGAATTTCTTCTTACACTTTTAGCGTCAACTGATTATTTTTAGCAAACATGCTGATGATTTTTTTTAGATATTTTTCTGACAAGTGAAGCTTTAATAAACTGCTATTTTTCAAAATATCCTAAGTCCCATTTATCACAGAATGATCTAATAAAGACAAATATTCAACCAATCATGAAAAGCTAAATGATGTTTAAACTCTCTTGTATGCAGGGAAGTACATTAAGGCAGATCTAAGAGACAGTTTAATGGATTTAGCTTTAACAATCAGACCTGGACTTAGTATAAATCAAATACCACTGCTTTTCAGCAGAATGTACACCCACTCATTCATTAACACTGTTCAGTGCAGATTATAAATATTAGTGAAGACACCTCCAGTGCTTGAAGAATCTTTCCTCAGACACAGCAATAATTGAACAATAATGATGACAGTCTTATTTTTATGAATCACTATAAGTTATTGATTTACACCAGGGACTTGAAAGAGCTTTCTCAGCCAGTATGCAACAGGGAATGGTCATAAGCTATTAAAAAGCTAAAGAAAGAAGGAGAGCAGACAGGAAGAGAAGAAAAAGAGAAGAAAAGTAGTGGAGAGATGGTGGAAGCAACAATTGGTATCAGATAATTTCAGACATAATCAAGATGTAATGAGAGGACCCCTAATTTACCAACAAGGTGATAAAAGATCAACTAATTACCCTACCTCACATATGTGCTTCTGAATACACATGCTGTTGAGGAGATTTATCGTTTACCTTTATTTTTCTTTCCAAAACAAAAAAAGAGGCAACACATGTAAATATTTTATGAATTGCACATGCATAATAGTGTAAGCGCAGGAGGAAAGGGGGCTTTGCTGCTGACTGTGATATACAGCTTCAAAACTACTTAAGCAGTGCAAGGTTCTAGAAATATGATTACTACGAAAAAGAGCAGAACTCTCCTGTCTTCTTTTTGTAAAAGGTATTTGTTAGAGAGCTTTTTCCTATCTGCTATCTCAAAATTGGTAGAAAATGGAATATTCTGTACAGATATGAATGTAATACTGACATATATCTCTGTTTGAATTAGGAGGTGTTTGTGTATGTGTGTGCATTATTGCTAGCTTTTCTTCTCTCTGCTTTTTGGAAGACAGGAAAGGTCTCATTTCACAAACATAAAAGACAACTGAAATTGTTTAACTGTTGTCCTTGTCTCAGCCAGGGTAGAGTTAATTCCTTCTCAGCAGCTGCTACAGCACTGTGTTTTGGATTCAGTATGAGAATAGTTTTGATAACACACTGATGTTTTGGGTTTTGCTAAGCTGTGTTTATCCTGAGTCAAGTCTTTTTCCTTGTCTCATGCTCTGCCAGTGAGGATATACACTAAAGAAACTGGGAGGGAGCACAGCTGGGACAGGTGGCCCAACCTTCCCAAAGGGATATTCCACACCACAGAATGTCAGGCCCAGTATGTAAACTGGGGGAGTAACCCAGAAGGGGGGACCAGTTGGGATCCAGGAACAGGGTCTGGCATCAGTAAGTGGGTGGTGAGCAATTGCATTGTGTGTCACTTTTTTGTTTATTTTTTATTATAATCATTGTTATAATTTACTGTTATTACTGTATTTTACTTTATTTTCAGTTATTAAATTGTCCTTCTCTCAACATGCAAGTTTTACTTCAATTCTTCTTCCCATTCCACTGGGGTGTGTGGGGAGACAGGGGGTCTGAGCAAGTGGCTGCTTGGTGCTTAATCTCCAGCTGGGCTTAAACCATGACGACCATTTATTTTATTATTCTAAGTTTGCACTTGTACTTATTGAGCTTCAAATAGCTTGGATGCCACCAAATATTAAATTCACTTGGACATTGTGGTATTTTTCTATAAGAGTTTCTAACAAGAGCAAACTTACATATTTCATGCTAGGAATTCTTTATGCCAGCATTCAATGTTGTAACAATTACTTTCTTTTTCAATACACTTCCTTTTTTATTGATCTAAAATTCTCATACCTTATCTCAGCCTAATATACTGAAATGAGTCTCATCAAGGCCAGATTCTGAATAAGGCTCAGCTGTGCAAAAGAAATTTTGATATTCAGAAGTTCACTATAAAGCTTCACAGTGATTGAAGTCTAGAGAATTTCATTAATAGGGATAATTAAATTATGGCAGTTTTTTTGATTCATGTGTCCTTCTGGGAACCCTAAAATATGTAAGCTTGTAATGTAATCCAATGAAACATAGATGTTTAGGAGTTTTTAGTATGAGCAAAAATGTCAGAAGTACTATTTTTATATGTTTCTTAATTGCTTTATAGTCTATGTTTGTAAAACCGTGTGTTGGCAAGTAAAATTACAAAATGAAGTTGAATATGCAGTACATCCATGTTGATTAGATTAGTGCAGATTACAACACAGTGGTCATATATTACCATACAAAGTATTCATACTGTAAATATGCTGAAAAAGAATTCTTGTCAAGATACTGCAGCTGTGGACACCCTGGCAGTGTCAAGGATCACTGAGATAACAAAGAGAATTAACCCTTGGTGAGATTGCCCATCCCCAAATGAAACGAAACACACAGTGGAACAAGAGAAGCAAGAATCTTGTGAAGTTCTTTAAATAAGGTGCCTAGGAAGCACCCTTTTGGCTCAGAAGATTTGAAACAAGTTAACAGTGTAACATAACCCAGAGGTTTGATATATGGGAAGATGCAAACAACTAAGTAGGTACACCAACTTTCAATCTTATTTGCCTTTTAGCAGCTCTAGGATGTTTTCTGGCTAAGTCATGATGCAACTGTCCAGAACAACAAGAACTTTAGTCTGTATCAAGAACTGTTCTCTCCTCTCTGAAACTGTCACACAGGGATCTCCATGCTGAGAAGCTGAGGCACAGCAGCCCAGTCTTGCTCTGCAGTAACTGCTTATGTAGAGATACCCCCACTGGCATAGGTCGAAGTAACACCTCAAATCCCAATTAAAGCACCTGCATTCTACATTGCTTACAGTCCTGACGTTGTAATTGTGGTTATGTAATTGTGTAGCATTACCTGGATGAGTATCACAGTACTAAGGAAAGCAATTTTATATCAAATTTATTTGCAAAATGAACGTGGTTGGATGTGGAAGCCATGTTACAAAACATGTTCACAGATGAACACAGATGAAAGCAAAGGCTGAGGGTTATGTGGACATAGAAGCAGAACAGCAGCATTTTGGGTAGGTTCCATGTCTGGGATGCCTTCCCTCATTCTAGAAACTGGGATAAACATAATAATTAACTATAGTCCCTTATCCACATTTCCTATTAACTCTTCCAGGACACAGATAGAAAAATACAATGCAGTAAAATTTCCATTGTCTGTGTCCAGTGCCGAGAACGTAATTTGCCTTATTGATGACTTTTCTGGACAATAATTCATATTAAGATAGTTCAATTAAAAAAAAAAAAAGTATTAAGAAAAGCTGTCTACTTAAGCAGTCTGTGAGAAATGTTTCTGACTGTGAGCAACAGAAATGTATTCAGAGTTCCACTACATATACGGGTTTTAAAAGAGATGCAAAATAATATATTGGAACCATAATGACTATCTTTGATTTGTTCTAAGAGATTTCTACAGTTATTAGGAACTTCTGCTGAAAAGAAGGAGGACATATGTAGATATGTGGTGGGTTGGCTCCAGCCATCAGCCAAACAGCACTCCAGCCACTCCCTCACTCCCCTCTTCTGCCAGGTAGGAATGAAATACAAGGGAAGGGAGAAGAGTCACGAATGAAGGCACAGACAGTTTAACGGGTGAAGCAAAAGCTGCACCTGCAGGCAAAGCAGGACAAGGGATTCCCCTGGGCAAGCAGGTGCCCGGCCACGCCCCAGGAAGCAGGGCCTCAGCACAGATACCCTGGGAACACAGATGCCAGAGGGCCAATTCTTCCTTCTGCCTCCCTCCTGGAACTGTTCTTGCTGAGCACCATGGGGCATCTCCTTGTCCAGCTGGGCTCAGCTGTGCCATCTGTGCCCCTCCCAGGCACTTGCCCTTCCCCATCCTGCCCACTTGGAAGGCACAGGGAGGATGAGAAGCAGAGAAAGCCTCGACACTGCGCAAGCACCGTTCAGCAGTAGCTGAAGCATTGGTGTGTTATCAGGACTGTTTTCAGCACAAATCAGAAACGCAGCACTTTCTGGGCTGCTCTGAAGAAAATGAACTCCATCTCAGCCAGAAGCAGTGCAATGAGAAATGGAAATGAAAATGGAATTGGGATTTTTCATTCCTCAAGCTGGAAGGAGCAGCCATATTCTTGAAGATCTGCACTAGGCCGCAGTTAAAAGTGGAGAATCTGGATAGTATTACTCCTGTCACTGGCATCCAGAAGTGGCATATTCTTTCAGATTTTTTTTTCTTTTGTGTGATTGACTTCTTTTGCAATGTATTTGTGTAGCAGCTTCTTCAGAGTTAGGAATAAGAAGCTGATGTTTACAAATGTACTGAACTGCCATTATCATATGCTAACAGTGTCCTGTTAGGAGGCTAACATATAATCCTTCAGTTCACAGACAGTGTGTTACATGGTACTATTGCTACAGCAGTTCTCAATTGCTTCCGTCAACAGCCTCTAAAGTTGCAAACTTTAAAAAGCAAGAGGTATATTCTGTCTGCAGACCATGGTAGGTGGGAGAAAGTGGCTGATCGGAGTTCTGTCCTAGTTTCCTCATTAGACATTAAGGCTGTACAGTATTTTATTATGCATATTTATTTATTATTATTTATTGTACTTACTTTATTGATAGTTGGCAATTAAAGATAACGATAACTGTTAAAGATAAGTCACTGTTTGGTGGCAAGAAGACTGTTCCCTTGGTGGGTAAAAATCTCAAGTCATTTTTGAACCTGAGGTGTAGGAGAGAGCAATCCCCAGCTAATGACTAGGAGAGGTGAAAAAGATATTATATCTCTGAGAACAAGTATCCCTGTATGAAACATGATGTCCTAAACCTCTGCTACAGACCAGACACTCAGTACCACTTCAGTACTAAGTAAAGATCAGGAGTATCATGATTATTTCAAATTGATAAACTGACAGAAAAAGTTAGTGGGTTGGTTTTGGTTACTCTGTTCTCAGCCTGATATGCTTTTTCCCATGCTTTAAAGGATTTTCATTACATGATCCTAAGGAACATAACCTTGATTATTTTTTTTCTCTCAAAATAAAAAGGAATATTATACCCTAGAAGAAGTCTGAAGATTGTCAAAATCGAAGAGGTCAATGGAAAATTATGCTTTTTCAATTGGATAGGCATGATGAATGAGAGGTGACTCAAAAATATGAAAGACAATTCATTAAGCCTGTGGAACAAAATACCTAGAAAAAGAAGTGAAAAACAATTATGCTAACAGAATCCTCCACTTCTGGAACTCTTGACTCACTGCTCATCAGACTTTCCTCTGAAAATTACAGGCTTCTGTGAATGAATAGAATGAATAGACATAGAAAAATGTAGTTTAATTCTCATTTTCATAGCCATCAGCCTGAGGTTGCCGCTTGCTAAGGAACTGGGGATTGTTCCCTTAAGATCCTTCTGTAAGATCACACATATAGAGCTCCAACAGAAAAAAACCCTTCAGGTCTCTATCTTTGTGTCTGGATTTTGGTTCATACTTGTTGCTGTTAGAAGTGCCTGTACTATACTATCTTCAGTATTACCCTGAAAATATTTTACTCCAGGTGATTCTGTGCAAACGGACACTAATATTAGTTACCTCCCTTACATGCTAAGCTTTTAAAAAAACACCAACTGACAAAGAAGCATTCCACTCATTTAAAAAAGTTCAAGGTTTTTGTTGCCAAATATGTTTTTTAAAATAACCAGAAAGTGACTTATTTCTTGCTCAATGACATTTTAATATTTTATGGAAGATAAAGCTTTGGAAGTTTTCTTATTTTGGAGGTTTGCAGAAAATACTATGTCACAGACAAAAGCAAAGTAAACCTGAGCCATCCCACTGTCATTGCTTCTAGGTGGGAGTTGTAGTCAGGAACCTGTTAATGCAAGAATGTATCCCAGTGCAGTTGATTTTCCTATGTTTTTTTGGGAATAAGAGCAGCNTATATATATATATAACATTTGATCACTGCTGGCCTGGGACTAAAGATGTAGAAATCCTCTCTTACAATCAATTATGTCTAAGTGACACACTTCACTGATACTTACAGGTTAATTGCATCAAAGGTTGCATTTTTAACATGTTAGTTAGTGTCCATTTAAACTTATTTTTTTTATTACTGATGGGATGAAGACATAAAAAATTGTTTCATTTACTCTGGATGTTGCTAACACCCTTCCCAAAAAGAAAATTTTTTCTGTAAAATAACACTCTACCCATTGTAAGGCCCCGTTTTCCCTTTGCTAGCAAAGTCAGTGGGCCAAAGCAACATATTCCAATTATTTTGTGTTATGCTGGTAATGTACAGCAGTAAAAGCTTCTGTTTACTTAGGTGTTTAGACTGTAGGGAGGCTTCTTTTTGTGACAGCAGAAATATGAAGCAGAGACACCATATCTGGACTAAATGCAACTTTCAAAGTGTACATTATTTCCAGTAACTGGTTTCCATATATACTGATCAAACATGTTTGTAAGCTGAGTGTTTTCATTTGAATAGTAAAAAACCTTGTATCTCTCAGACACCTAGTATTTTTGCGGCATATCATACCGGGAATGAACACATTTCCTTGGTATTTTAGGGTGAAGAGCAAGTAGAATGGAAATTTTCTGTAGTTCAAATCAAAAGAAGATAGCAAACGGTGGGTTTTTTAGCCCTACCACTCTTTCTTTATCTTGGAGTACAGCTCACTGAGATGCAGAGCAGGGAGTACTCTGTAGGAGCTCTTTGAAAGTACTGTCAGTGCAATCGCCTGTGGAATTCATGTTTAGGATAAAGGCTCATGAAAAAAGGTGAAGTAAAAAGTTTAGTATTAAGCAATTTTTCAGCTAGGTTTACCAGGCTGTGCCAGGTGTGCCATAAGCAGAGGTATCTTCTGCAGCAGAAGCTGACTGCTAAATTTAACAGGGCAGTTTTCTTTGCAAGCTCGCTTTCTCTACTCCCTAGCTTAATTTTCGGGCACATCCAGAACTCCAGAACCTCAAAGTGAGAGGACATGCTTATTTTCCCTTCCCTTTTGATGTCAGTTTGCAGGGAGAATTGTCAGTTTTTTCCTCTGCCCCTTTTATCATGAGACTGCTGACAGCAAGCTGTGCCCCCACCAGCATTCCAGCCTGTGCTCCGTCAGCTGAACCTGTCTGCCTTTGCTTTTCTCTTTACGTGTGTGCATGCATGCGTGTGTGTGCCTTCCCACCTACACCCAGCTCCCCTGTCAGAGGATACTGTCCTTGAACTTGATCAAAACCCTCACAAGCTGTGCCATGAGTTCAGTCACTTACCTCTGCCTCTGGAGGAGTTTATCTCCCTTGACAAGGTTTTGTCTGGTTTTAGTGGCACGGCTGGTGACAGGCCATGCACGCAACAGCATGTGACCCCGGCTTCTTGCATCCGTGCGGGCAGTCGTCAGAGCTGTCACACAGTCAGAACAAGTTAATTCAGCGTGCGGAGAGAGAGGTGCGGTCTGTAATAACACCAGGCCTCTGGAGAGGGTGCTGTCAGGCAGCGTGTACTGGCGGCTGCCCCAGCTGCTATCGCCTGCCTGCGAGGATGCGGGCTGACAGGCGCTAGGTTTATCCGCCTGGGGCAGGCTGGGGAGCACGCATGTTAATTTTCTGTCTGTGCAACAGAGCTGGTAATATTGCTTGCTGTGGTGCTTGAGAAACCACCTCGTGCCTCTCACCTTGGACTATCGTTGGAGGCAACAAGATGCACTTGCTGGGGTGTCCAGCAGACAGCCCCAGGTCGGGGCTCCCTTCCGCTGCAGCGCTTGGGCTGCTCCTCCTCTGACCTTTCTTACCATGCTCTCCCTGACTCGCATGGATTACTCCGTGCCTGTATATTTCTTTCCCCCTTTGACAGGAGTTTGTTGCTTGTGGTGGCTAGATGCCTTTAGAAGTAATAGGGCTATTGATTCAGTTCATTTGTGTTTGTGTAAGTGTGTGTGTATATTGCATATATACACACACACAATGTGTATGTACCTGCATGGAGTTTCTTGAAGGATTTTCTGCTCTGGAGGAGGCATTGTAAGGCAGAATCTCTCCCTATAAAATGTATTAAATACTGTAATTAAAATGATACCAATACTACTAATAACCTGTGTCAGTCAAATGTAATTTCTCTTCATTGACAGACATGACAGGCTTCAGATTTGGGTGGTCAAGTACTCTATAAACATCCAGGTGTGATTAAACAGCAAGACTTGGTAGCACTTAATTTAGTGACCAGAATCAGCATGTGAAAACGGTGGGATTAAACATAAAGAAAGAAGAAAAATACCCATGTTTTTATTTGCTCCTGTACTCGACTAAAATACACTTAATCCAGGAATACAGCAAGGAAAGTATGACTGCAGTGAAGAAAGTAGTAAAAATGCTACCAGCCTAACAGGCTTTTGCCTGGTGGGAGTGGGAAGTCTGAAGCTGGAGATGTGCTACATATAGACACATAGAAGTGGGCAGCCCTGTGGCTGTTAGCTGGGAGGATGTGAGTTGGGGAAAATCCTGATCCTTGCCTGCAGCTGTACTGGCTTTGCTTCTTCTGACTTGAATAATCTAAACCAGAAAAGCTCTCTAATGAGATAAATAGTGTGTTGTCTACATAGCCAAATAGTATCTCTTTTGTCATAAACTGTTCTGTCGTTGATTGACTGAACTCAGGAAAAATGTCACTTTCACTTCACTCTTTAGTTTTGGCCTTGGTAAGGCTGTGGGAAGGGAAAAGTGGGAACAAAATCCAAGGGGGAAATCACTCTAGAGTCCATTGGTCTTTCTTGTAGCAATGCCTGACTGGTAAAATCGGAGAGAGGACAAAGAATTTCCTTTTAATCTCTTGACTACAGTGATTGAATATGGATGAATTGGATTTGAGATCCACGTGTCTGAAGCTGATTCTAGAATTATATATTTAGAAATGAAGAACAAAATCCAGTGTTTTAGGAAATGCAGGTTAAGAGTTGACTCATTACAGCTGAATTCTACCATGGGCTCAGAACAAAGTGAAGGAAATATCTTTTCATACCGTGTTAATTAAAACCGCGAACTTCTTGCTATAAAGATGATGTTGAAACCAAAGTTAATACGAATGAGAAAAAAGGGTAGGACACTGATAGCTAACAAGAATATTCAGAATTGCAACAACTAATGATAGAGCATACTTCAGAAAAATTATTAACCTGGAAACTTCCCAGTTCTAATATTAGACAACTAAAGAATAAGACATACATTATTTTAGTGCTGCTAAGATTCAGGAGCAGAATAACACATTATTTGGACTGTATGTTCTGATGAGCTGGACAACACATGCCCCAGATGGGTCAGCGCTCAACCTCCACTTGGGAGTGCTTCTACTGGGCTGTGAGGTCTGGCTTCTTTCCTGAAAGCAAACTGTTAAATTCTTGTCATTCAGTTGGACACCAGGATCTTGCCACTTACCTGATTTCCAGATCTTTAGATTCTTACCCTTGAATTCACATTTTAAGGAAACTGTCCAGAATGAATCCAAGGCCTTTCCTTTTCCAAGTGATCTTGAAATTTTCATCACACTGTATGTTTATATGTGTATATAGGAAGGGATTATCCTTAGAGGTCTCCAACACTGAATTTCAGTTGTCAACTAATTAGTCAAGCATGAGACTCTTGATATCTGTGCATTTCTTAAACAGGACCACCAGCTGTCCAATAGAGACAAACATCACTGAGGGCTACAGAACTAAGCTCTTTTTTCCCCAGTAGCTAGGGACAAAGTATAATTGGAGATTTTTACAAGTGGAGAACATGGGGCAAGAAATCTGGGTCTTGCTGCCAGGAGGGAGACAGACAGAAGCTTCAGACAGACACTTGCCTCTGGAATAGCTAGCGTAAGAGCAACTTTACAAACAGTATAATTTAAAATATGACTCTATGCTACTAAAAATATTTTTTGGTTGTTAGGTTAAATTAGAATTTTATAATTTCTTACCATTGTCATAAGACAAAAAAAAAAAGTGCGTTAACAAATGAAATGTCAATCTCATAGCATGACAGATGGAATGGACCCTAGCTGTGATTATATATTAATATTTACCATGAGGAGCTGTTTAAAGGAATTCAACTCCTTTTTGTGTGAGACTTTTTGAGATTTCATAATAATCATGTGGTAGGTTATGCAGTACAGTGTGTTCTTAACCATTTTGTGTATCTTTAGGAAACAGAATATTGAAATAGAGAATACATTTATACTATTTAAAAAGAACACTTTGACAATGCCTATTTATTAAGGCATTTGAAATTCCTTGAAATATCCTACCTTGTGTGCAGTGGCTTATGTAGTGAGACAAACTAAAATCATGTTGTCTGCAACACAGACAATGCAACAGTGTGCAACAGACAGTGCAACATCCAGTAAGATGTACTGGACTACTGGATGTACTGGGGCATCTTATGTTGATGCTTAAATGATGCACATTATAGGATCCTTTGATATGTAGTTGGTCTCTTAAGAAGTGTCTTGAGTGAAGGCTAGAAAGTAAAAAACGAGCTCATCGCGTGCTGCTTTTCTCTCAAGTAAGGTGAGCTTGGAAGAATAGGAATATAATGAAGTACTGATTTGCTCTGGTAGTGCTTTCTTTTTTTGGGTAAATTATTACAATTGTATTAAGTCAGTTTCCCTTGAATTGCCAATCCTTTCAACAAGGGCTGGAGCAGAGATTGCTTGCATTTATGGTAGGAACTTCATTCTTACAGGTTTTTGCTCACTGACTGTAAAGTACTTCTCAGTTTTGTACCTGTCTCTGTACTGTGTCTTGTCGCCTAAAATGTGGTTCAGGTTTGCTTGGTGTAAAGCCAGTGCATTTATTTTTCACCTCCCCCACCGTTTGAGGGCATATTCACCCACATCAGGGATAAGCTGATCAGCTGTGGACAGATGGCATGTCTGCCTCAGCCTCCTGAGCAGCTGCCTCTGCTGACACAGATGCCCTGTGTCTCCTCAGCTGAAAGAACAGGAGAGGGCTTGAGAATCATTGAATATTTCATCTGACATGAAGTGAAGAAGTTATTTTACAGCTTACTTCTGGTGATTAAATTAAATCAATTCCCTTCATGTGTGTTTTATTCCTTGCTTGATTATTTCTTATTTTGGAGAGGAGTGGCAGCATAGGCTGTATTCTCTCCCTCTTTGGCTCTTGCACACAAGCACCATCCCCTTCACCCACCTCCTGAGATGTGTATAGAACTTTAGGTTCAGGTCTTTCTTTCTGAGAGGGGAGAGGTCATATAATTTTGACTAATCTGATGGTATATTCTGTCTGCTAGAGGTTTAACCAAAGTTGGGTGAAAAGTCAGAGTAGTGTGTTTTATTATCTGGGTTGGTTTTTTTTCCCCCTGTTGTAGTCCCCAGAGGTGCAGGAAGCATTGCAAAGGTGTGGTGGAGATCTGAATAAAAATGCTCTGACACTTCCTCACTACTGTCTTGTCAGTGTAGATAAAGTTTCAGGTCATCAAAACACCCCTGCAGGCAAGAACAAGACAGCTTTCTCTCCAGTCTGCTGCTGAAAAGGCTTTAACAGAGTGGGAGCCAGTAAATTAACACTGGCTATTACCAGGTTGAGAGGTTTTGTTTCACACTTACTTAATTTTGTAGTCATGTGGTTTGGACTTTGGATAGGAGCATAGTGGTAAAATCTTCCACATGACTTGTTACTGGGCTACCCATAACCATGTGCAGGATGAATCTACAGAGAGACAAAATTCGGTTTAGCTGCACTGTTCACTGCCATCGTTCTTGGTGCTGATTTTATGGGTGTAAAAATTCACATTTTACCAGACCAGTCAGGTGTTAGATATGACCCTAGAGCAATCAATCAGCTGATGCCAATTGACTAATACTGTCCTCTTTATCCCCGTGCTGGGGACAGCTCAGGATAAGAAATATGGCACTACCTTTCACAGAAATGTTTCCACTATGATTCAGGGCCCCTGAATATTTTGGTGTCTGTCACCTCTGCAAGAGGAAAAAGTGTTACATCAGGTAACACTGAGTAAAAGAGCAGTGTATGGGGACAGTCAGAGGATGGGTGTTGGTTTTAGGTTGCTTCTCTTCACACCCTGGCTGCAGAAGGAAATGGGTCTATTCTTACTTAGGGAGAGAATAGAAGAATTGCAAATTGGGATTGCTATTTCCTTCCCTTAGATACAATATACAACCATCTCCCACTTACCTGGTGTAAGATCACCATATGGTATGAGATGTGTAGATGGTTCTGGTGGCTTGGTGAGGCATTAGGTACAATGAGGAGAAAATTAAAAGTGTCCTTAGGAGGCAAAGTCATGTGAAGCCCTGAAGAGGAGGTCTGGGACTCTCAAGTGCCAAAGTCTGTGCCCCTTCAGCAATTATATGCTGGAGTGATAGGAGTAAGGAAAAACAAGAGAAAGAGAAAGTAATGGCTGTCTGGAGAGAGTAACAGGAGAAAGGTGTTTCATTTGAGCCAAGATGTTAGTCTTCCCCTGCAATATCATTCCCATGAAAATGGGAGAGAAAAATTTGGCTTGTCCTATAATCTTTAGTGATATGATGATTTACATTGGAGAGTGGTTGCGTTCTGGATAGCTAATAGTCTTTGGGAATAACACTAATGGGAGAAACTACAGGTAGATCAGGTACTTTTGTTACACATATTTTTACACATATTTGAAAAGAACATAAAAGTTCTGTTTCCCTCAGTAGAGCAGGAGCTGCACAGCAGGAGCTTATGGCTCTTTGCTTACCACTTTCTCACCTTCCTAGCCATTGTTCTGTCCCAAAGCCTGATCTCGGTCAGTTTTTTAAAGGTCACACTGCTGTTGCTACTGTGGCCGTGTCTAGTGTTTTGGCTTTCTTGCTCCCTTTGCTCTCTGTCCCTCTGGTCTTTTGGCATCCTCTTTTTACAGACATGCAAAACCTTTGAACATAATATCCAGTGAACCACCTTCACCCATGGCGTGAGCTGGAAGGAAAAAGTTCATTGAGTACTGAGATTCATCCAAATCTCTTCCATTCTGTTCAAAAAAGCGTAAGATTTTTGTGGTCCGGATGCATTTCTTAGTTCTCTTTCAGGTGTTAATAGTGCAGCACCAGTCAGAATACTCATTCTGGCTGTTCTGGTTCACCCACTTCTGAAGGCCAGGAAGAGGTGAGGTGGCAGAAGTTCATAAAGTCCACAGAGAGCTTTGAGGAGTCAGGCTGGAAATTGCCGCAGAATGAGAAAGCTGCTACATAGATGAGTTGAGGTTCTGGTAGTGTGAGCACAAGGACCACAAGAAGAACAGAGGCCCTTTCCGCACCAAACAAATTACCTCAGGAGAGCACAGTGAGCATGACCTTGAAATGAGCATATGACTCCCTGAAAATTGTGCTGTAAAGAGTAATCACACACTGCCAAGTTTATTGTAAGAAATAACACCAGAAGGGCTATAGAAGAATTTGTGAAATGATGTTCTGATGAGCCTTGTCTCTTATAAAAGATGCAAGTTTGAGGGAGTTGTTAGAGTGAGTAAATTAAAGAAGATTTTCCAATATTGAACAAATATGTCATGTGCCCTTTTCTCATAGAAGTTTTGCTGATGAATCAGGTTTATGCTGGTATTTTCTTTCCTCCTTATAAATTCACCAGTCTGATTTCCTGCCTATGTATACAATCAATTTCTCTCTCTCCTTTTTTTCCTTTTTGAATTAAAGAATGAAAAGATATTGGTCTGATTGTTTCTATAAAAAGTATAATAAAACCAATTATATGTTTTTTTCATTTTTTCTGTAATTTCTGTCTTTGAATTGTATTACTTTACAAAAGAATAAATGAAGGAAGCGGAGGCTGAAAATTTGGTCTGAAATCCTCTTTGTGGTTGTGGTATTTGTCAGAGTAGTCCTTGCAAATTTTGCAGGCTGTATTTGTTGTTACACTAGAGAGCTGGAAGAAAATGTCCACTTCAATTCTTTTCCTATTTAATCCTAGACAAGATCAGGGGTGGCATCTTTTACAATTTACAAAAGCTCTGGCTCTCTGTGTGTATTTATGGATTTATTGGGCAGTCAGCAAAGGGATCACTGTAGCACAAGCAGAGATCTAGTCATGTTCCCTTTTTCTCTGCTTGCATATCTTACCTTTGAAGAAGGTAGAGTAGAAGAAGGTAGAAGAAGGTAGAGTAACAAAGAGTTTGTCCAGCTCTGGAAAGCCAGAGAACTCCCTTTATATGGAAGGAATTTCTAGATTAATACTGTCTGATGTCGCAACAAGTTTATGTTAGTACTGTATTTTAGGGCTGGTCCTGAGAGTTGCTGGTGCCTACCATTTTTGGGAAATGATAAAAATGTTATACTGGTGCAAAATTACATGTGTCAAGATGTTGTGGTATTCCTAAATCAAATCTTCCTTGACCTGCATTATGATATTATGTAATTTTCATGTACTCTATACCTGTAATACATTTGGAACTTTTGTTAAACTTTTCTGGTATCTTTGAAAATAGGATAGAAATTAATGTAAGCTTCTTGAAATGTACAAACACACAGAGCTCAATTTTACTGTGGTTGAGGAGGTAAATTAATATGAAGGGAAAATGTTGCATGAAACTTTTTTTTTTCACCAAATTCTGCTTGAGTTCTCCACCTGGCCACTTCAAGGCAATTTTAACTAACACTTCCCCTTATTTCTGTATTATCACATGGAGGTAATTGTTTGCTTCTGTTAGACATGTTTAGGATTTTGAACTCACCTCATTTTCTAAAAGAAGTAATATAATGATGTGTCTTTCAGTCCTTCTACCTTCAAGTCATCAAGTCTTTAGCTCATTACTGGTTTGATTCCCATCTGACTATAAGGAATGGTTACTGATGCATTGAAGTGGTAGGGGTTAAGTTTTCATCACAGAAGCCTGTGGAAACTAAATTACTTTCATTCACATTTTTTGTAATCTTTGTAGCTTCTATTAGAAAGCCATAGAAAAACTTTGTCATATACATTTGATATACATTAGCTTGGAGCAGGAAGTTCTAGAAGTCATATGAGAAAATTAGGGGGGGTTTGTAACCATTCCAGACCAGGGATACATAGATGAAAGGTTTAGGTCACTTCAGCATTTATCTTCAAGATTATTTTCTTAAAAATATAGTTACTGAGTTAAAATATGGAGAAAATGGTACCAAAGCTGAACACAATATTCCTGGTGCCAAATTAGCAGTGCCAAAGAAAAAATATAATAATTTTCCTCCAACTGCTGCCCAAAGTCCAAATGTAGTGTCTATGAGGTTTGTCTTATTTTGTGGTGAGCGCATATTTTTGGCTCATATTCAGCCTAGCCTCCACTGTAATTCTCTGGTACTATCCAAAAGATCAGATTTCAATGATATTTAGGTGTTGTAAGTATATTTTGGACTACTGTTGTCATTAGGGTAAAGTTAGTAAAACGCCGCTAGACTTAAATGAGGGGAGGATGCTTCTTTTTTTGGCTATCACTTTGTCAGAAACTTTCTTGCTGTAGGTATTTGCTTTATTGTGTTTGAGTTAATTTATCATTTGTATAGTAGAAATACTAAGCGTTATAAGTAAAGGCTATATTTATAATACCTTACAGAAATGATGCCTCAGTAGTGCCTTAAAAAATGAACATCACTGTAACTGAAGGCAGTGATGAAATTTCCCTTAAGCCACAGACAAAACACATTTGAGATGATGGCAGGGTTACACATGCTGACCACTCGTTGCTAAAGTCTTCCAAATGATAAATGGGTTGTTCAATTTATGTTCATGTGGACTGCAACATCTGTGCTGAGATTTTTCATGAGGACTAGCCCTCATCTTGTCTGGGTTTGGTTTTGGGTTTTATGAAAGTGTTTTTCAAAAAAATTATTTGGGAAGTATTGTTTGATAGGATTTGAACTTTCAGCTTTTGCTGGTTTCTCATAGGCATCCTAGTCTACTTATTATCAGGTAGAGGCAGAAATAGCTCTTTTCTTTCCACTTTGGTCCTTTGATTAGTCCCAATCGTTTAAAGGGCATTGCTAAGCTGATAAGATTGGTCCCTGGAGAACTCTTCCACTTTACAGAGGTTTCCTGCTTCTGCAGAATATCATACTGTATATTAAGTGGTTGAAAAGAGAGAAGCATCTATGATGATGTAACACCCTACCTGCTCCCAGAACCCATAATACATGGTGAGGATCTTGACTGCCCAGTATATTTATACAAAGCCTCAATGAGCTCCAGGAAAGACCTAAAGATACCTCATAGTCCCCCCAGGATTAATCTTTAATATTGCATAGAGGTGTCATGGAAGGGATAGGGATATTTTTTCCCCCCTTCTTTTTTAATCCAGGGATCTCTTGTCTCGAGCAGCTTAAAAAATAACCATCTTGAAAGCTATATTAATAATTAAGACTTAGATCCTGAAAAAGACCCTTGGTGAATCAAAACCCTCTTTCCCTTAATAGTTCACTATTTGAAATATATTTCTGGCTGAAAACAACAACAGCATAAAAACCTCACTAAGAATAGGAAGTTGCTGCAGGGATGAAACTCCCTTTCTGGCTAACAGGGCTGTGTTTTCCTATGCAAATGCAGCAAAGCCCAGAAATTAGCAATGACTGCTAAATTAACACACTTGAAGAGCTTGGCTGGTTCTAATAGGCAGTCAAATGGTCTTGTTACATTGTAATGGTGCCAAGCTAATTGAAGTGATTACTGTTGCTCATGAGCAGCCCTTTTGAAGTAGAAGTCTTTTAAATTATCCATAGACGTTAAATGTCAGACACTATTGTGTAATTATACTTTGTAAACGCTGAATGTCATAAGGCATCACAGGTAATTGAGGTTTACAGAGAAGAGCTTTATCTAAACCTAATTGGGCATCAACTCTCTGTCACTATTTCTAAACCTAATTGGGCATCAAATTTTTGTGCCAGGGGACACTCCAACACCTCATTGCAGCCCTCCCTCGGTCTTATCAGTAGGGAAATACATATCACAGGAAATCTGACCCTCCAAATCCAGGACCTCTCGCAGTCCAACCTGTACAGCTTGTCAGTCCAAGAAATGGAAATTTTTACAGGGAACCAGGCCTCTACATTTCACAGGTGCAGGGCATCAGTAGCTGACAGTGATTTCCCAGTTCATCTGTATCCTGGTTTCAGTTGTCACACTACCAAGCCACTACAATAGTCAATGGAAGCTTTGGAATGGATAAAGAGCAGAACTTAACTTAGTAATATGTGTATTTATTTTAAATTTTTTTCATTTACATGTACTTTTATATAATTATTTCCTATTATTTGTATTCCTTGGAGAAGTTACGATTTACAGCATAGAAACCTGTTTTACGTCTGACCCTTTGCCTTGTACTCCTATCATTTAACTTAGACACAGCTATTAAGCTTCCTGAGGATTTCTTCCAGATAGGTAGATAGCTGCCTACAGAAGTTTTCTGCTAGGATCATTCACATACAGTAACTGATTGCATAACTATGTCTGCATTTTATATCTGGCACCTTGATATCCTTTTTAATTCCCCCTTTTCATCCCTCCCATCCCCTCCTCCAAATCTAAGAATGACAGTTATGCAACCTTTACTCTCAGTCCTTCATGCATCTCCAAAAGAATTCTATTTTCCAGACTTAAGACTTCTAACTTTATTCATAAAGGGTCTTATCCAAAGTTTACTGAGGTGATCAAGTGCTTTGCCCCTGAATCCAGTGCATTTGGTTTTCAAACCTATTAAAACAATCAGTTATAGTCAATGGTTCACTTGTCAGAAGATGCAGAAGTCCAGAAACAGCTTACTACTGCCACTTTTGCATAATTTTGTTTCACACTCTGCTTTGCATGTTTTCATCAGGTGCTAGTGGGTAGCGAGTGTTGAAAGCACTCATTACAGATAATGATCTTACATCTGCTTTTTATTAGTTAATTTTAATAGTGTGTTGTGACTGGGGAGGAAATTCATGCACTTATGGGATGAAACTCACTGTGTTAATATGTATTTCAGAGTAAAGGTGCCGAGGTTTTCTGAGTCAAAAAATTTTGATCTCAGAATCTCAATCCACTTGCAAAGGAAGGGTTCTCACTGGTTACTCTAAATATTTTCACTTTGTTTTGGCATATTATTGTATATTCAGGAACCTCTGAATTTTTATCAGACTAAGAATAAAATAGAAAATGTTCACCCACTTGGAAAAAAGGTATGTATATGGTAACTTTTTTTGTTTTGATGGCTCAGATCCTTTTTTATTTATTTTTTTTCATGGTGATGTTCCTGAGGTGATATAATTATTTTCCTTTAGCTTAGCTGTACAATTGCATTTTAGAAACATAAAAGAATACCAATTTAACTTCTGGACAAATGCATTGAATTAAATAGTCCCATAGAATGTAGCAAAAATGGAAAATAATAAAAGGAAACACTGGGAAATGTATCAAATGCATATCCAGTTATATTTGAGATCTATCACTTTGGTGTTTGATTTTGTCCTATCATCTACGTGTTTGATAACCTCAGACCTCCTCTTTCTCATATAAAACCATATACATGTCCTTTCCTGGCATGTGCTGAAGACTGTTGTCAAAAAGGTGTTTCATTCTCACTTGTCTGCAGCAGTCCTGACATGACTGCTAAAATATCAGAAAATGAAATTAAACCTGACGGCTGTGCTATTCCCAAAGGGCAGAGAACTTGATTTCACTCAAGGCAGAACACACTAATCCACAGCATTAGCAGCTTGCCAAGGCTGTCTAAGTCAGTGCTTGTCTTTGTCAACAGTGGGAAGAGGGAGAGATATCCATGGAGGTGGTGGGTAGGACAACTTTGATCAAAAGGAAATTGGTGCTAACCAAAGAGATTATCCATAAACTACATTTTACANAAAAAAAAAAGAGAATTAAAAATTCTTTTTATTATTTTTTTTTATTTGGGAATTTAACTTCCTTTCAAGATTTTAAATTTATAGAAAGTTAATAGTTGTACAATTATGTACTTCTAGGAGAGGTAAATGCTGAAAATATTAGAGATTTTATTACACATTTTGTAACAAATTAACATTGTTTATTGTTAAAAAACAAATGCACACAAAAAAGATATTCTAGTAAACAAACTTTTTAGGGACACAGAAGTATTTCCCAAAATAAAGTTGATATCTCAAAATGTTAATTTTGAACAGACAGGGCCCCACCCCCAAGAGTTTCAATAATAACAGGGTTGTCATTTGATATATATCCAACATACCCAACACCTTCTGCTGTTAATCTGGAAAGGCCTAGCCCTTTCCAGATATGCTGCATCTACACAGGATAGATATGGACCACTGTGTTTTTTGCAAAGGGCACCATTGTTTTTAGCTACACATGTTAATCTGTCAACAGAGTTATGACAGATGACTCATACCATGACCTTGACAAATTTTCTTTTCTGTCTAATGTTTTGACAATATCTTCTATGTTTTTGGCTCAATTTTTTGGTTTTAACATTTTTTTAGTAAGTGCAACTTGCATCACACTTCAGTCCAGTTTCTGTCATCTGACTTATTCAGTCTCTTTATTTACAATAGAACTGGTAATATGTGTATTAAATATTCAATACTAGATATTGTATGGATGGTTTGCTCATCCTTTAATGTCAGCTCAAACAATTCTCTCCTAATATCCATTGAGGAGGCTAGGGTATATTCCTATTGCTCATAAAAATATTTGCAGACAACAGAGATAATAAAAATATTACAGAAATATGAAAATTCCATTTATTCTTGAAATAAAGCATTTTACCTTCTGGTCCCCATCCAATGTTTTCCCGGCATCTCTTGCTCTATTTCCCACCATGTCTCATTCACTCTTTCTTAGGAATGCTCAGACCGGGCCCCATACACACTTATATTCTCTTCAGTAAATTTTAAAGATGAAATTAAAAGAAGCTTCTGAAGAAAGACATCCAGAAAATGCGAGTTAGAGATGGGAGATTACAATGCTCTTCTGCATCAAAATATAAATATGACCCTGAAAGTGAAGAGCCATATTGGAGCAGACTGAGACATATAGAAACACTGTGCAAGCAAAATAATTGTGTCAACCAGTACTGAGCAAAAGAGCCTCAGGACTCGCTGATTTCCTCCAGAAGTTCTTGTCCCTAACACTGACTCTTACAAGAGCTACATGTACTGTTTGGTCAATGTGTGGTAGGGTGGTGGCCAAGAAGTGTTAGTGCTTGTGAGCTGCTGTGCTTTTTGTGCTGGTGGGTATAATGCTGTAGGTGTGGTAATGTGTGTATAATTTCTCCTCACTGTTGTGTAATTTCACAGAGACAGCCTGGAACTTGTGGTTTTTTTTGTTTTTTTTTTATTTTGCCTTTATAATTTTCTCTTTTATTTGCATTCAATTATTTGTTTTTATTTTATTTACAATTTTATAATGGAATTTTTTTAGACAGATGAATATTTCATAAATGAATTATGTTTAAATGTTTAAAAATGTTTGGTTTGTTCTCTCAGTAAACAATTTTATCAGCACAATAACACCATCCAGAGCATGTGTCTGGTGGACAGTACACACACACCTAAGCTCTGTTATTATAAAGGCTCCCAGCTATATTCACAGGGCACACTCTAGTTCCCTGTATCAGGCTGACCTCTTCTGCAGAGTTATCTAGGCTTCATGTGCTGCAGTCTGACACTGACCTTGTGCTGCTCCTTTGGAAACAGCTTCATTTTCCTGCCTGGAAAATGATTACTAGAATACCTTTTTTTGGTTTTCTAAACTCTTTTTTACCAGTGATACCTTTTTCTTGTCCTCTCACTTTTGCAAAGCACCCTTGACACCTGTGAAGTGAAACAATACTGGCTCATCTTTTGGACTACAGATGGTTTCACAGATTTGGATGCTTTTGTCACAAGATACTTGGACCATTTCTGAGGCTCTTGGAGGCAAAGGATGTTGTCATACCCCAGCAGCAGGTCTGGCTTAGCTTAGGCTTTGCAGCCAGCCATGTGAAAGATGCTCTTTGATCTCAGTGGAGATGTGCGATTGCTCAGTGTGAAAGAGTTGACTGATCTCCTGGAGAATTGTGCTGGTTGTGTACCTTACCAGAGTATCTTGCCTGAAGTAACATCCAGGTGATTTTAGTTCAGCAATAAATCGTGACATGTTTCTAGAAACCATTGTCCTCTGAGTGAAGTAGTGGTGAATATTCAGGTGAAAGTGGTTGAGCTTAAAACGTCTTGCAAGTGGGAGAGAAGCTGACTTTTAGATCCTGGACATCTGATTCCTATGTTGGTTGATGTTTCCAAAAGCTGATTCCTAATTTCTTTGCAAGTTTTATAGTCTATACGTAAAATACACTACATTCTGCCAAACTCTGCTCTGTAGGAATAGATTGCTTAGATTTCACTGGTAAATATAAAGCTGAAGCTACACTAAAATTAGCAACAGCCTTTTCTGAACATAGGTAAAATCACAGCATGCTCAAGCACCCTTAGCAAGTAAATATTTTGTTATTTGTATATTGTTAATTGATCCCTGCAGTTATCACTTAGATGCTGATTTAAAAGAAAACAACACGGGAATTACAGAAATTGATAGGAACCCGGGTATTTAGCTTGACTTAATACCATAAACAAAGACAGGAAGCGAACAGATGGTTTACATCCATGGTTGACATCCAGCCCAGCTGGGATCAGTTTCTTGTTGAGATGAAAAGAAAATAAGTTGAGGTGCAAGCAGGGTAAACCATTGCCATCTGGGTCAATTCTTGTGGTAACTATAAAGCAGCCACTCCATACATCCTTGGTTTATCCTTCCTGTTTCCTCACTTATCAAATATTTATTGTCAACAACGGGCAGTTCTGTTTGCACACATTGCAATTGGATAATGAGATAGTTAGGTTTACTTCTGTTATTGATGGTGAGGGCTGATGGCATGAATAATTTCCTGTTTTTTAAATGGGAATTGAATTATTGATGCTTCATTTAGGCAGTGATAAAGGTATTAGTAATGTATTGCCATGTCTTTAGATTGGTAGTAGTAGAAGCCAAGAAGATACTTGCAGGTGATGGGCCAACTCTGTTGTGTATCTGGAGTAAAAACTGGAAATCTGCTCCCATGAATACAGTGATTATGGATTTACCGCTTTACAAATACTGCAGAATTTGTCCTGATAACTTTGCAGCTGACATCATTGCTAGTAGACAAAAGACTACAATTCAACATCCTGAACTAGCAACATTTTTCTTACAGACTCAGTCACCCATCACAAAAAAGATCCTTTCATAAATAAGAAGAGAGAAGACAACAATTAATGAAGCAAGAAGTCTCTGTCTTGTATTTAAAGGACCTTGAATATCCTCAGAGAGTTTATCTGAACTTTACAGACTGACTAATTTTGGGCTTCTAAATTCTTGAGCGTCACTCTAGTAACATGGTGATTTGAGTTTCTGCAATTCAGGTTCTAGGATTTCTCTTTTTTTCTTTTTCCTGGTTTTTTTCCCTCCCCTCCCCCATCCAAAACAACTTCACATTTTAAAAATGTAAGCTATACAGAAAAGAGTGGCATTTGCGTGACATCTTTCAAAAGAGGATGTGTTTGAGAGAGAAGTAATGGCTGAGATTCTCTTCTAGCACTCTAAAATATGATATTAATGTCTCTTGCCAAATGTAAAAGGTTGAAGTGAAACCTTCTCTACCCCATTTGCATTTCTTCACTTGCTACTTGCTGTACTCTTCTTTGTCCTATTTTTCAGTTCTTCAGTAGACTGAAATTCCCTCCTGCTTTCCCTAATCCCAGTCATCCCATCAGTGCATGAAGCATAGCAGTGCCTCCCTGGTCCACAAACCTCCCCTGGCTGCAGTGTGAACCAGGTTCTTAGAGAAATAGCAAGATAATAGGTTAGGAAATTTAAAAAATACACATTTTCCTCCTCAGATCATTGTTAATAAATTTCAGACATATCATGCATCTCTTAAGCGTTCCTCCCTGCCCTCCATTTTTTGAACCATAGGATGATGGGGAGGAGTCATTGCTAAAAGTTTTGTGCAGTGTTTCTAATGATCAAATACAGAATTATGTAAAAAGAAAAAAAATAGGGTAAAGAAGATCTCAGGCCAATTATTTTTCTACAAAATACTTTATGTGACAACAGCAGCAGCCCCCAAAGGGCAGCATGTAACAACAGAGCCTAATTAGAATGATTTCAGTATAATCATTAACTAGCATCTAACACCTACGAGAGTATTTCTGTTTAAACTAAAACATGACCTGCATGGTGGAGAGGCCTTGTAAACTGTCTATGAAATAAAAAATGTGACAGTAAAGGTCAGAGCTGTGCTCATTTGAATTTCAAGCAGGAAGCAGGCTTCTCAGCCGCCGTGTACAGGAAGAGTGGTGGCTCTTTCCATAGGCTCTCTTTGCCAACAGTATCTGTTGGAGAAATCCTCCAGGACTAATTACTGGGGCTGCAAAACAAGTATTGTTCTTTTGTCTCTTTTCCTGACCTGCTGAAATGCAAGGGTCCTAATTATATTGTGTCAAAGATGTGGGTTTGTTTTTCACTGTCATGTGAGCAAAGGTCACAAGCTAAGAAAACCAAGTGGCACCTTACATCTCTCTCTATCCACCTGCTGACAGCTTCCTTGATGCTCCTGCGAATCACATCACCTTACTGGAGAAACAGGGGAGCCAGAGCTTGCTAATAAACTTCCCTTCCAGAGAGAATGATGCTAACACGTCGTGTTCCACTAGACCACGTTAATGCAGCTATCAAAATCAGTGAGATCGGGTTTGATTTGCAAGTCTCTGGTGAAATTTAAGAAGACAAAAATTGTAAAACATTCTGTAAAAAAAAGGCATTAAAACATTTTTAAGGAAAGCATTTAAAAAAAGCAGGAGAAAGACATTATAATAAAATAAATGGCAGAAAGGGTGCTATTTATTCATTTTGAAATATCACAAAGAGCTCTGTTAGCAGCATTTATCTTCTAAAAAAAAAAATCCAGGAGAGATAGTGCATTTAATTGTTTTCCTACTTCCTTTTGTGACTTTTAAAGTGCTATATACACAAAGACAGCTTTTAACAGCTTTGGGGAATTGACAAAACTCTAACATTTAGTACATAAGCCTTGCTACACTGAATCTTACTTTTTTTCTTCCCATCCTCTGAACTTTGTAAGTTTTATTTCAACTGGTCTTTATTTCACCCTTTCCTCTTCGCAGTGGTTTGGGGGTTTTTTTTGTGTCCCTTCTCTCCTTTTAAAAAAATTTCCTTACATACGTCTCCCTTATTTTTGTTTCTCATTGCTCATGTCTTTTTTGTTTTATCTTGAACTTTGGAGTAAGAGTAGTGCTCGTGAAGTGATGTGATGGCCACAACAGATATCCTTGGTGACTTCACAGAAAAAACAAATCAGAACCAGGTTATGTACTACAAATTTCTTTCCTTTCTTTCATTATCCCAGTTCTTTGCCATCAGAGTAGTTCTGGCTTGTCTTCAAATGGTAGATGACCAATTGTGCACTTATTAATTATTCATTTATTTTTTTTCTCAGCTAGATAGTCTACAATAGACTATATGTAAATTGGCACAAAAAATATATATGCTATTATGTTGTAACTAGGAATAATTTCTGGCATCAGACATCACCCAGAAGTGTGTAGCTCTTTGGTGGTTTCAGGTGCACTAAGAACAAAATGTGAGTGGAAGGCAGGCCCTCACTGTTAACTGTTGAGTTTAATCACCTGTTCTTTTCCTTTCTGGAGCACTTCTTCCTTTGAATGCTGCTGCAGAATTGTTAGAACTAAATCCACATGAGGGGGAGATAGTAAAATCTTTCTTGAAGTTGGTGTAAGTCTGCTGGTTTTTGGTGTTGAGGGTCTTGTACTTCTAGTAGACAAAGTGTAAAAAAATCAAAACCAAGTTAGGTGCAGTAACAGTTCAAGACTCTTCCCATCCCCTGCTGCTCCCCTGTGGTTGGCTGTGAAACCCTCAACAGCATGTAATAGATTTGGGTGTAATATCTGTTTGTGATAGATCACTGAGGAACATGAGAATTTGTGAGGTAAAATTATATTGTATTTAAAAAAATATTATTTTCCTTGCATTTAACCTGCAGTTTTGTTACAGATCCTCAGCTGCTTCATGTCTTACTGCCTAGAGAAAACATTAAGTTAGTGACATCTTGGTAATTTTACTCAAAGTATATTATTTTCTCAAATAATTCATATTCTAAGCAACTGACAGCTTCTTGTTTCTCTCTTAATTTTTCTCCTTCCACTTGTGCTGGAGTACTTCATTGCCATGAAGGAGTGTGATTGAGAGAAATAATGAAGCACTGGTTGTAACTTCATATTAGCCTGTTAAATGGCATCAAATTTTGGTACTGCCATGTGATTAGGATCTGACCTAATCTGTCCTTACCTGTCATTGTCATGATCTATTTTTATTGGAATACAGTGAATTTTGTGCTATTGAATGTGGCTGAAGTCTCTTTGTAGAATATATATTAAGCCTTCAGTCTTCTCCTCGAACGTCTTCTTCACTGAAAAACTTCCTGCAAGATACAGTCCCTATCTCTCGTTAGCAAATAAGTATATTTTATAAAATGTGAACCTGTTATGTGCTAACATGATGTTGTTGTGAGCAGTATTCCTGACAAAATTATCTTATTTCATAAAAATACTGTCTTTTCTTTCTAGTTGTTTTAAGTTAGCAAGACATATACATGTTGCTTTTGATATCCTGATTTTTGGCATTTGCAATTTATGGATTTATTTTAATGATTTTAACTTTATGGAACTTTAAAAAATGCAAAGTGTAAACTAAATAACTAGAAACATATGCCTAGCAAGAATGCCAGCTTTACATCCCTAATGTTCTGTGTGGCTGGAGGGTTGTGAACAGCTGTTTTTAAATTTTTGGAAAGATAAGGAAGCATGTGGTAAAGTTAAAAAGAACCTTGCAGAGTGTTGTACCTCTGTAAAGCCTTTTCTGCAGCTTTGCTATTAGTGGAAAGAGGCATTTCAATCCTTCTTTATTTGCTCAGCACAAGGACAGATGCATATCCTTCTGACTGACCTGCTGTTTGACTACCATAAGAAAGATTTTCATTGTCTTACACAATTTTTGATGTTTTTATTTTGCCTTGTGCTTCCTATAGCAAGCAGAAATAGGGAATTTAATAAAGGTAACGTATAATATCTGTAAAATCTATTATTTAATATAAAATAATGTTTTAAAAATTCTCCTGCAGAGTTTTGCACAAAGGTCATTGGACCTGACTGAGATGCTGTTATTAACATTTCATTGTCTCTCTGCTTAGACCCATAGTGCTCTGGAAATAACCTGTTTTGTTCTGTTTTGCTGCTTCTTGGAAGGCCAGTTTTATGTGCCTCAGATATCCTTTGTTGAGTGTTGGTATAGGTGTGTGGATGTAGGATTCTTCACATTCCCTACCATTAATAAGACTGGATTTCTCCTTCAATCTTGTCTAAATTAATTTAAAAAATGATGATTCAGAGTAGTGGGGAAGAGTTACGGAATGCTGATTATTGGAGACAATGCGATTAGATAAGTATGAAAATCATGAAAAATTTGAAGGAAACACAGTTTAGGGAAATAAGGAGTGAATACTGTCTAGCAGTCTGCTTTCCTAGATGTACCTTTTGGTATTGGAGGAAGAGGTCTGGCATGCTCTACTTGTGACTAGGTGTCTGCTGAGTCATCAGGATGAATGCAGCCTGGTTATCCCTGGGGCAAAATACCCACTGAACCCACTAGTGTCAAAGGATGAAGACACTGTCCACATGCAAGAGTGCAGAAATGGCAGTGGATGTTGAAGAGGTAAATCTTGGTGTTGGACAGCAGAGCTTTGACTTGCAGAACACACTGCAAGCTGCAGTGATGACAAGCTCTGGCCTCTGTTTTCTGTAATGCCTGAAAAAGAACAAGAAAGTTGTCAAAACTCAGTGTGCTTTAGTGTGAAGATCAGTACTGTGAATTTAAAAAGGCGAATTCAGCATTGCCAGTACTGAGACAGGAATCACATTAACTAGCTTTGGGTACTGACAGTTTTGGCCTATATTGCCATAAGGAAAGTGAGATTTAAGATAATGTACTGGGGAATATTTTCAGTATTACAGAAGAGTATCAGTCCAAATAAGGGGGCTAAAGTTCTGAAAGAATTGTACCACCTATACTTTGTTAATAAAAAGAAAACTTGAGAAACATTGTAATCACACTTCTTTTAATAATACTTTTTAAATTTTAAGCATGTTTCTTTTTAAAAAAGAATAATTCACTTTAAAAATAGTACAGAAATAATGACAACAGTCTCTGTAATTAGACATATAAAAATATAAAAATATGAATGGAAGAAAGAATCTGTCCTTTCTTTTCTTCAATGTCTTATGTTCCTCACTCCCATGGTATTAACAGATTCTTGCAGTAAAAGAAATTGATTCTTCACTCCCAGGCAGGTCATTATAAAACGGGTTTTAAATCATTTGGTCTTCCCATTTCTGAAATATAGACTTCACTTTAATATTCTCTGCATTACCAGCAATAAAAAGCCCATAATTTGTGAAAAATGAGCTTTGTCTTCAATATGTTCTCTGATAAGTAGCATTTCTACTCCTTGTTCACTTGTCCCACACCTGTTAACCTGCCAAACTTATACTCAGTACATCATGAGGATGCTGTATTTATTTCTGTTGCATAGCCACATTAAAAGCCATGTTAGAGGCTGGCCTCTTGGTTAGTAATAAATTCCATTTTTGGATGAAGTTGACACTGAGATTTGATCATTCATTGAGTGGATGGGTGCAGTCACATGTTGGTATGCCAGACTGCACACACCTTTGTCTTTACACATCACTCTAAAAGGCAGGCAGGTAAGGTGGGTGTAAAGAAAAGCATTCTCTCCTGCTGGCAGTGGTGGTAATTTGCCTGGTTTATTCCTGGAAATACAACAGCTGCAGGGCAGTTTGGGATAGAATGCATTTTCTACAGAAGAGCAAGCACACTTCCAAGAGAGAGCCCGAT
This sequence comes from Daphoenositta chrysoptera, assembly GCA_013397915.1. NCBI lineage: Eukaryota > Metazoa > Chordata > Aves > Passeriformes > Daphoenositta > Daphoenositta chrysoptera. Next base: position 263,228 of record VZRO01005482.1, on the reverse strand, counting down.
GGCAGTTCACAAATGACACTTCTGTGCATTTAAAACAATGTGGCAGCATTGGCAGTTGGTGCAGAACATTGTAGGTCCCTTTCACATATAATATTCTATTCTATTCTGTTCTGTTCCGTTCTGTTCCATTCCATTCTCCTTAAGGAGAAAAGTTACCAGTAGATATATCTATAGTTATATGAATATCTCTTTCCAACTGTTGACTTACTGTAGTATTCTGGACTCCTGTGTTAGGACTCCTGTGTTAGGACCATGGCCAGATCCTTCTCTCTTAATTTAGTTCTGGTGGGGTTGTCACGTCCTACCTCAAATGCATGCTCTCCAGATTTTTTGGTTTTAATCATCTTCTGAAAGTCTTTTGCAAAGCTGGACAGAAAGCCTTTGTTTTCCCAAGTTAATGATCCAATCTGAAAAATTATTAAATCTATTCAACCTGCACTAATTTTGAAATTTTAACCTGCTCAAATTGAAATGAGGTAAAAATGAGATGCAATTAATTCCATAAAGGGCAGATAATCAAAAAACATTAGAAAAAGGCAGAATAGGTGTTATATGATGTTCTTTAATCAGATGGAGGCACAGAATTATCTTGCATGTAAACAACACTAGGAAAATGTTGATTCTTTAAGGTTATCTGTAAAGTGAACTTCATTTGATAAAGGAATGCCACTTACATACATATTGGTAGAGAATAGTTGTCCACTGATGATTTTAGTATCATTCACATAAATGTGGAAGCAGTAATTTTCATATGCTTGCAAAATACGTATTTGCTTAATGGGAATGGATAGTACCTGTGCAACAGTGAAGCTGGAAGCTGAAGGTGGCATTTGTGAGTCGAATGCTGAACATGATCTAGGTAAAGAGCTACACAGTATAAAACTGCTCTCTAGGTTTCTCTGTTCATTGTGCAAAGTGAAATGGAAAGCGGTCAGGGGGGTATGCTCATCAAAGAACTGATCAATCTGGTTAAAATTATGAGATCACCTGTGATCCAACACTGATTTCTATATTATTTATACCATTTTCCTCTTTCCCCTTACAAGAATTTTCTATGCTATGGGACACATAGAATTGGAGGACTTAAAACAAATTCTCTCTCTCTCTCAAATTTACTGAGAAGTTAATATTTTAAAAATGCATTTTTGTACTATTAAACAAGTACATAGGTAACATTTTTAGTTTTTTCTATTGTATTATAACTTAGATCTAGGCTTTTAAAATCACAGAATCATAGAATATTTTTTGTTGGAAGGAATCTTTAAAGGTCATCTACTTCAAACACCCTGCATTGAGCAAGGACATTTCCTGATAATTTCCAGACCTCACATGTTCTGGACTTTTATATCTTAGTTGCTCTAAAGTACATTTCTTTACAATTTGATTTTCTGTTTGATTATAATACTTGTGTCTCTCTGCTGTGCTTTCCTGCTCTTAGTATATGATAGTGTATTTTAAAGTTTGCATGTAAACAGCTCTTCATCTATTCTCTAATGATATGTGCTGGATTTAGATTTCTCGTGGGCAACATGGAAATGTGTTGTGAAGTGTCTTTCAGTGTCTATATAAAACTGTTTTTTTGGCATGTGCTTATACTTTGCCAATGAAAATATTTCCAGTGTGTTTTTGTCCAGGAACTTCCTTCCATAGAAAATCAGCAGCGTCTGTAACTCTTCCACTCTCCAATTAGTAAGAAAGAAAAGGCTGACTGTCAAAATGGAGTCCTATTTCAATCTTGCCAATCCAAAATCTGTGCTGCCCTCTGAATTTCCAGAGTCACTGGGTAACTGTTCTAGGTACTTAAAATTTGCCAAAAAATATTACGGAATATTTTTCCAGTGATAAATTGAGTCTGTGTATAGGCAGGAAAGCTTTGGAAAGCACACTGAAGATACATAGCAGCAATATCTATACAAATGATAAATCTGACATTAAGAAGAGCACAAGATGTCTGGAGTTCCCTAGACATGTATTTCTCTTTCTGTCTCATAATTCTGTCTTGGGAGACTATGAGGAAGGCCTGTATTTTTCTGAGTTTCCTACTGTTCAGAAGTTACAGCTAGCCAGCTATATGTTTGAAAAGTCTAGACACGTACACTTTGCATATATTCACTGTGAACCAAAGTAAGGGCTTACAGTTCGTTGTAGGTACAGTGTCCCATGGATTGAACTTATGGTGGAAGCTTTAAATAGCAAATGTGTACATATTTCTGTCTGAAAAATCTTGGGCAAAAATAGGTTATCCATAAAAACTTCCCATGATAACGAGTAGGTGTGGTTTCCTGCTTTTACCCCAAAGAATTTCCCTACCTTTTTTCAGTTCACTGTCTTTTCATTGCACAAACTATTTTTTTTTTTTTTTTTTGAATTAAGAATTAAGTGGTTTCATCTGCATCTTAGAGTTTCTGGCATGACCTTGGCATGCATTTAGATGTATTTTAGGGAAAATCAGACACCTATTTCACTCCGAAATTCTGCTTCCATCTCTTTTGCTGATCAGCTCTCCTTTTGATCTCTCCATCTCCCTGATCACTATACCTTTCCTTCAATGCCTCTCATTTTCCTTCCCGCTTTTCTACTTCAGAAAGAAAAAGACACTTTTCAGACCCTTCACTTCTTGATTTGCCTGATCACTCCTCCATTTCCACTTCCTTGCCTCAGGACTGCAGCTGTAAGATCTATTGTTTCAAAGTGCTGTGTGACTTAGTTCTTGTCAGCACCTAATGCTATCTTACCCCATGCTCACTTTCAATCTTTGCCTTTATCTCTTTGCTCCAGCAAGAACTGGCAGTAAGTCTTCCTATCACCTCTTTTCTCACCAGTAATTTCTCTTATGTGATCTATTGCCTGCTAAATAATATACATAATTGGAATCAGGGAATGTTTCTCATCCTGTGATTTTTCAGAGCACCATGTACACTTTAATAATACAACTTAATAGACACTGTGACTCTCAATACTCTATATATATTAAACAGAAAATAACAAAACTACTGCCAAGTTTCTGCTCCAAGCTGCTTTGGAAGACTCTCCCAAGATTTGAATTTTGGTGACCCTTCCTGTGGCATCTTCCTCTAGCAGCTGAGCATGTAGATTGTTCTCTGAACTTCTCCCAGCACCTTATGTACTGTTGGAAATAACTTTCACTTAGTTAGCACTTACTGGAAAGGAGATCCTGAGTCAGACGATTAACGAAAAAATGAAACAAAGAATCAGAAGAAAACCAGCATCCTTTAAAGTGCAGACAATGGCAGAACTATTGTAAGAAAAAACTATTTCCATATAGAAGATGGTTTGTTTGACAGTTGATCCACATTATCTGTAGAAGTACCTTGGATCTGGTGAAGAAATGTTGCTGCATTTTTCAGAAGAGACTGGCTTATCTAGTGGGACGTTTCTCTGGGCATGGCACGGGAAGTTGGGACTAAACGATCTTTAAGGTCCATTCCAATCCCTTAACATTCTATGATTCTAGGAACATTGCAATCCATGTCAAAATATGCAGATAATGTATACAATTATTTTTTATTATAGATACATACATTGCTTTCCACATTCTTTTTAAATGACTGGCAGTTAGAGCCATTACTATCTGACTACAATATGATCTCTGTTTTAAAACTAACCTAACTGGTGTGTTATCCTTCCTAGAAATATCTCCCAGGTCCAAAAGTTCAACCTTATTTCTTGGATGTTTGCATAAAAATGGATCTTGACCTTCTTCTATGAAAATTATTATTATTATTGTTGTTATTATTACTATTATTATCATCATCATCATAATCATCTTTTTGGTTTAAACATTTACCCAGTATACACATGAAGCAACAACAATATCACAATGAAAGCATTTGCTTAGCAGGTCTTAAAGCTATTTATTTTGCATTCTTTCCCTTACTGTTTTCTGTGAGAATGTTTATTTGGTGTGACTAAATAACAGTAATTTATTGGGGTTTTTTTGTTTGGTTTTTTTTTTTTTTTTGAATTACAAGTCTGGAAAAATCCAAGGTTTGTTTTGGGACGCTTCAACTAACAACTTTTAATTCTAATATTATATTTTTCCCAACACTTATTTTCAACCTATTTAAACCCCCAAAAGGTAACGAATGTTGTTCACTGCTGTTTGTAAGAACCCCACTGACACTGTTGCTTGGTGTGCAGATGAGGGGCAACTTGGAGGATCCACCTTTTCAGAGGTTCTTACCAGAAAAGGAGAGTGAGATTTTCATCTTTTGGGCTACTATTTGTTTTGCAACATCAATGTTGTTAAAGAGGGCTTCTGTTGACTGTATTGTTTGGTATATCTTCAAATTTCTATGAAGAGAGATGGCAGCGTCCAATATGCTTGGCATACATCTAGCAAATACTGTTTATTTCGTAGAAATGGAGTTAAAACAGTTTTTAGCAAATACACTGGCACAAGTATCAGCAGAAATTAATATAAAGGTTTAAAAAAAAAATACACATAAGGTCTCAAAACTGAAATTAGATTTCAAAATTGAAGCAGGACTATGCATCCCTCTATACTTATAAATAAAATATTTATCGATTGAGAGTGTTGGTCTTTTACTCTAAATATTCCTTTCTTCTTCCACATATTTTTTTCCTTCTGGCTCATAAGCTGTTGTAATAAACCTCCAAAGATAAGGTGGCTTATTTGCTTTTTGATTTAAGGACCTTTAAGAAAGACCTTTTAAAAGAAATAGCTACCCCGATTAATTTACCAAACATACCTCTGTGTTTGTAGCACCCTCTTTTGTTCTGTCTCAATTTACAAACCTTCTTTCCTCTTTTGTATGAATGCTAGAGAAGCAAAAATGTTTGCTTTTGCTAATTTTTTAGCTGCATTGTTTCTTCTTACTACCTGTAAAGGATGAAATATTAGTACAATAAACATTATTTTTTCTTTTATTTTACAGGTGACCCGCTATTTTTGTTTTATTTTTTTTTTTGTGCTTTCTCTAATACACTAATAGATAACTGTGTGCCAAAGTTTGCAATCCGTGAGGAAATAGGAACACCCAAAAAAGGTGTGAGCTCGGTCATTCTTGATCGTTCTAGAGGCTTTACATGGGTACATGTTTTGGGGCTATTCTGTGTTGTGTGAGTACAGCAGATATTAGCTGGAACAGGACCTCCCTGGCAGTTAGTTTGTGTTTATTTTGGTACTATAGAGGGTTTTGATTAAGACTAGGCACTCTTCTCTCTTATTTTCTGAGCTTATTTCTTTGAAGGCATCTTATTAATTTGGCTCTAACAAGAAGTATGCTGTGCCCAAATTTTTTTTGCTCAGCACTACTGAGACATTGATTTCTTTTTCTAATCCTAGATTATAGAATCGTACATAATGCAGCTATTATCTTTCTGATGATACAAGATCGTTCTCAACATCCCATCCATAAACTTTATGTAGTCTTTTTTTGAGTCCTAGGCCAAGACTAACTAGATCTCAGAGACAGGAAATTATTTCTGGCATTAATTTTGGTTTTTCTTGAGTCAGTTCTCTTTTTTCCTGTGCCACTTTAAGCTTTTATTTTCTATCATTTATCCATGCCTCTGTTAAAATAAAAGTTAGGAAAATTCATATAAAATAACATATGTTTTTGTTTTTCTGAGTGTTACCTTCATAATCAAGAAAGCCTGCTATTCTCATGATCTTTAGCTGCTCAGTTGTTCTGTGTCTGTATGACAGGGTTTTTCCCTCTAACACTGGTATAAATCACAAGGTGTTGGTGTTAGTAATGCCACAGTCAGGATAAATCTAACACTTTTAGCATTCTTTCTGAATTCTTGACCAGGCTTTTAGCTAATGATATGTCAGCATAAACTCTACAGAAATCAATAATCGCCTAGATCACCATGGACTGGGCCCAAGGTATTATGTGATTTAAAGCATGTTATTTTTTCTGCAAAAATGATTTTATGTGCTATTGATTTTAGAGTTATACTGCTGTTTAAGTCCCTCTTCCCTTTTGTACTCCTTTTCTAGAGCAGTGTTCAAGGACATAATGAACACCCCAAATCTGGAGGGCAAGCCATAGCTTGTGGTGTACTTGTGCCAGTGGCAGCATCTGCTGTTTGCTATTTTCTTTGGACTCAGATTTGAGATGGCAGAAATTTGCACATGGTGATCTCTTTGGATATTGGCTTCTGAAAAATGCACCCCTTGGGTTTTGAACATGTGGTTTTGTTCTGCCATGTGATGGTTTTCTTTAGAAATGTGGGACTCCTGCATTTGATCAAGGTTTAATTCTGTAAGAACCCTGTTCAGTTCTCTCTGTATATGAGTTTCACAGCAGCAGAGCTCGAGTGACTTCAGCAGAGGCATTACTATCTTGAATAGTAAAACAAGACATGCAAGTGCCTTCCTGCCTGCCTGCCTTCCTGCCTTCCTTCCTGCCTCCCTTCCTGCCTCCCTTCCTTCCTCTCTCTCTCTCCCTCTTTCCCTCTCCCCCTCCTCTCCTCTCTCCCTTCCTCTCTGCCTCCCTTCCTCCTTTTTCAGTGAGCAAACATTTCATCTGTCTGGTTGTGTAGACCTGTGCAGATGAAGTGGAATCAGTGAACCAATCCTGATTTATAACAGTCTTAAATATACCCCAGACCTGAGGATAAGACATGAAAATTCTGTGTTGCAGAGATTTGGAATCCACAAAACATCTAATCTTAACTGTATAATGCAGCCTGTATTCAACCAGGTTATCACAGTGCTGAGGCCAGCAATTTCTGTTAGTTCAAAAGTAATTATTCTCAGTTTAAGGACACAAGATCTTGTCTGACTCCTTCAAGAAACAGAGCACACAATGAAGCAAATGAAATAAGGGAGAAGGATAAGAAGAAACAAGCTGTGTATGGAATATTAAAAGCAAAGAACTGATCTTGTTACGGTTTACACCTTCTCACTGATTTTCAGAAGCGTTAGATGGCTATGCAGGGATGTAGGTTATGGGAAATTGCTTTGAGCTGTTCAAAAGAAACAGCAAAAATTAATGTGCATCTCTGCATGCTAAACATAAACTTGCCAGTTTCATTGCTCTATCTTCTGCAGAGGTCACTAGGATAAGTGGTTTAAATTCTCGGCATATCTCACTTTATTAATTAGGCATGTTTTTCACATCAGAATGCCTGTTTCTTTGCCTTCATTCCCTTCTTGTTTTCATGCTTCCTCATGCTGGATTACATTTTAGACTGAGAACAGACTTACATAAAATCATACTATATCAGTCAGTAGAAAATTGTCTATTGGCTGGGTATACCTGGGTATATTTTACAAAAGCTACTGAGAAACTGGTAAAAATGGTTTGAGAATGAAAAAATAAGGCTAGACATAAATATAAGGGGAATATGATCCTGCAGGCAGTTCCTCAGCCAGGGAAGTTTGAGTGAAGGCTTCTTGTCTCTGATTCATACCTTATGAGAGGTTTCTTTAATGACTGTTCTTTTGTGTAGCCAAATAAATGCTGATTTGCCATTTATTTATGGTTTAATACTAATGCATCAGGACAAAAATTGAAGTAGGAATAAGGTTAAATGAGAGGCACACCGTGACATAGAAAGTACAGGGCTGATGAATGTCTCAGAAAGCCGACTGAAAGGAAATATTTTTTCAATAGATCCTGCAAATAACACCAGAAATGAACTGATCACATTTTGGTTTAATGGTACATTTAACTAATTCTGAATTACTGGGGAACTCTTTTGGAAGTGTTTCTCATAGCAGCATTAATACCAAATGAATTAATTGAGATCAGTGTTATTGCAATGAATAATTGCAAGTAAATTAATATAATTACAGGGAAATAAAAGTGTTAGCAATTTAATTTTTACATTTAATTCTTCACTGCCAAGATCCTATCTGTTCTCTCTTGCATTAAGGTCTCTCTGCTTGCTCCTTATCTCACTGCTTAGGTAAGGTTTGTAATTCTGGTGGTTCACATGTAATGTGTATTGTAATTCCTGCGGGGTTTTGCTCATTCATACCTGTCTGTGCATATATCTCTAGACTTCTAATGTGGTATCAGAGATGTCCTCATAAATCTTAGGGGACTGATTGACTATCAGTGATTTTGCTGAGTTTTACAGAGGAGAAAGAGACTGTAAAACTTGCCCATGGTTGAATTTGAGTATGTGAATAATGGTTTCAGCCCAACAGTCTTTTTTCTATCTCCAATAATTTTTGCTGATACAGGTTTAAAGTAACTTGTCAAGGTCAGTGGAATTACATCAAGGCAAAATTAGGGTAAATAAGAGGAGAACCAGGTTTCCATGTGTGTTTCTCCTAGGAGAGCTCTTAGAATTTGACAATCAAGTCAGCAAGATGAGGACTAGTTTTTCTTATTTTGTAAATGCAATTAAAAAAGCAAGCTAAATTTTAAAAAAAATTTTCCAGTCTTATTTCCTCCATTCTAATGTGAATGAAGCAGATAAGGAGGATTCCTCTGCCTATGTGATTATACAACTCGTATTTGTAAATTTGAAGGAAGAATAGAGAAGAAGTGTTTTGGAGTCTGATGGAGAATCCTTATTTGATAAAGCAAGGAGAGGACTTTGACCTAAGTTACTTGAAAACCCCTTAAATTTAAAGGCAACAGGATTATTTAGGCTTTGCCTTCCTAAGTATGGGTATTTATTATTATGGGTATGGGAGAAGCTAGCCGGCAGTTTTATTCATTTTTCTTAGTATTTGAGGAGGTTGCTGATCTTAGAAAGAAATGTTGAGATTTCTCTGTGAATGTCATGGGAAACATCAAGGGAACTTGCTTTTTCAGTCTCTCCAATTAGACAGCATTTCAGGAACAGACTTTGGTAGTAGGACCCGGATGTCAGTGCTTAGGTGAGATCCCTTTAAAGAAAGGTGGGTGGGGGGATTCCTGTATTTAGGAACCAGTGTAGTCCAGCATGCAGTAAAAAACGAACTGGGAATATTTTATTATTTTGTCTTAATGATACTTGATGAGCCTGGCCTGTGATAGCTGAGTGTGTGCTAGGCTGTGTCAGAGGAGACTTCTGCAGTTCTTCCCATGCAGCTTTGCAGGAATGGTCTGGAGCATGTGGCACCACAGCAGATACCACAAAGACTGTGCTATTTGCTACACTACTGATAGATTCTATATCTGCACATAGCAGGAAGGCTCTCCTGGGTCCCATGTTTCCATGGATGGTGAGGAATGTTCTTTAAAATTCCATTCTGCTATAATCATGAAGAATGCATAACTCTTTCTAACTATTAAGCCCTATTGCAAGAGTCAGTTTCAGTTTCAAAGTGTGGCTCGTGAGTTTGCAGGTGTTTAGCTCCACTGAAACAACTTTATCTGTGTCTACATTTGTCACCAGTCTTGCTTTATCAGAAGGAAAAACTGGCCATAAGACACAGCTGAGAGGCTTTTGATTGAAAAAAAGAGAAAGTGCTGAACAAACTCCATGACTTTGATATAGAAGCCTTCGTGAATTCTAGTCCTCATTTTTAGCTGTACAGGTAATTGGTGCCTGGCAGCTCATTCGTGTTGTATTTCTTTGGCTTAGCTTTGTGTTAATTACCTAAATTTACTCATTTAGAGGCATCATTGCATGTGGTTTGGCAGGCACATGTTTTGCTAAAGAGACTTTCATGTATGCTTTTCTGCCTGCACTGGAAGCTGCATGTAGTGTACTGTACTTCAAAATGTTATTGTTTGCTTTTAGTCAGATAAACAAATATTATGATAATGAAAAGTCCATGAACAAATGGTGACAACAGCAGAGCACTAAACATAAGAATTAATTAGCAAGAACAGTCAGCTATCCCAGATGTCTGATGTAATTTTGAAGAGAGAACTTGAAATATTTAAGACATTCAAAGCACCACTTAGGAGAGTGAAAAACACCCATGCACTTTAACATCTAAATTACAAATGTGATCTCTCTCTTAGATACTGGCCTATAAATGAATGATACCAAGGCTTACATGCCTTCAGCTCACCAGTTGCAATAAAAAGACTATTCCTTTACTGGTATTCTGACCATATGTTTCTTCCCAGTTCTGAATTTTTTGTCAGGATGGGCCAGGAGCTCATGGGTGGAGGAAGGATTCTTCTCATTGTCAGTTCCTCAGACCTGTGCATGTTGCACCCATTTCTACTATCTTGTTTTAGAAAGCGGACCCACTCATGAAGTGTCATGCTGAAGCATGAGCATTTCCATTATGTATGTGTTTTCCCCCATTTCTTTTCTTTTCAGTCTTTTCTGTGTTACAACCACTGTATGCACCTGTTTTTACTTTGCTGAGGTTTCAAGGACACATTTCTATGCCAGTTAAAGACTGAAGTCCTGCTGTGTCTATTAGGGTCCAGGTATCTCAAACAATTATTTACCTCTGATCTGTCCTGTGACATAATTTTATTTGTTTTAAGTAACAGGTAAAGTTGCTTAGAGACTTCAGTTATCCTTGGTCAGCCTGAATCTGTGTGCATCAGTGTTTCAGCTAGTGGACCTGTGCTGGTACAAAAAATACTCTGTAAATATCATCTCAGCTGCCAGCCTTGGAGTGTTCCTGGTGGATATTGCCAGACTGTGGCTCAGCTACCTACTCAGGAAAGGGGACAAACTAGATTCCCTATTGCAAACTTTGCCATAACCATATGCAGTTGAATTAAACCTGGCAAAGGTACCTTCAGATGTACTGGGATGTACAGGGAAGAGCTGCTGCATTTTTTCTTCTTTCATTGCTATTAGGCCAAGGCTAACTACAATTTGCTCCTAAAGAAAAGCTGTTCAGAGGTGGTCTGCCCACCTCAAGTATGACCCTAGGAGTTTTTTTATAAAAGCCCTTGCCTCTCTTAGTTAAGCAGATCACATCAGGGAAGGAGTTCGGTTCTGAATCCAGATAAAGATTAATGTGAGGTTTATCTTCACTGGAAATGAGAATTGTCCCTGTGTGCTGAATGAGATTTGTAAAATTAGGAAATACTCACTTAAGCAGAGCATTGGCATGTTTTCAAATTAAGATCACAGTGAAAATGAATTCAGTGCACTCTGGTTAATTAACTAACTAGAAAGGTATGAGAAATTCTATCTCCAATGACTAACACAGTCTGCCTTTTGATCTCAGTGCAATAAGAAGGAAGACAGAGCTATTGAATGTCTTAACAATGTTGATTTTGTATACTCAATGAAAGTTTCCCAGAACTGCAAATATTTAGAGTGAGTATATGTTCTTGTGTAGTCATTTTTCCATGACCACATTATCTCCATTTAGGAGGACTCTCTTTCTCTACTTTTGCTCCATCTCTAAGCCAACCATATGAGTGCCATTTCTTTTGCTTAAGAGCCATCACCTGGGTTAAAAGGAAAAAGGCAGTGTAGCAGTGGCAGGCTCTACTTGATAGGCTTTCTCCTCAGAAAAGTTCAAGTCCATTTAAAATGGACTCAGTTCTTTCCAATTTCTATTTCATATATTAATGGTTTATCTTTCTATTTTTGTTTTTTTCCCCTTCCAGATATTTTATCAGTTTCCCCCCTTCTCATAGCATTGGGAAATTTCTGGGGGCATGGCTATGTGCAATAATGAAGTTACTAAACATCTGTCACCTTCATGGGACTGAGCACAACTTCTGAAGGAGGGACTTCTTGTGTCCTAGCAAAAGCCTGCTTTCACAGGCTCCTGCTATGCCTGTGACATCAAAAGGTGTCTGGTGCCTGCCCTGTAATAGTGTTTAGGGATAAAATTCCATCTGGAAGCATAGTAGTTGTGTGAGGGAGAAGCATGGAAAGGGCAGCACGGTATCATAGGAAAATGAATAGGCAGCTGGCCTGTGTGACAGATGAACACCCAGAATGGCTTATATGCATTCATCTGGTGGTCACATCACTCCTTTCACCCCATTTCTTTTCCCTGCAGGCAAGTAGGGCGTGACCTGATGATTCCCTTGTCAATAACCTGAGGCAAGGGAAGAAAAGGCAAGGTCATTAGGGAGGAATAAAACGGGGGCTGAGGAGCAAAGCAGGTCCTAGGAGAGAGGATATTGCCAAGAATGCGATAAGGAATACAGGAGAGGAACTTTTTTAAAGAAGGTAAAAAAAGGACAGAGTAATGAATAGAAAAGGGAAAAGAATTCTAGACAGATGTGAAGGAAAAATGATGATGATTAATACAAGCAATATAATGGGGAATACAGAAAATGAGAGTACAAGAACAGGAAAAAAAAAAGTAGTAATTTAGGACTGTTTATTTTCTTCTGTTTTATTGGCAGACATTCTTGAAAGGCCTTAGGAAGGTGATCAGGGCAGATACCTAATTTCTGATGACTATTTCTCTGCTGTGGAGAGTGCCTTTAAACAACTGGCATTGTTTGCTCTTTTGAGTTAGTATCTTAAAGACATAAGCACTCATATTCTGTTCTGGTTTTCAGTGTTGGTCTTTCTTCCCTTGACAGTCCTAACAGGACTCCAAAGTGACATTACACAAGTGGTGTAACATGGAAATACTTTTAAGATAAAAACTGTGGAACATTGCCAAATGTAAGGTTACAGTTGCTTGTAGGAGCAACTTCAGGGGGTAGATTCCGAATATGTATATAAGAATCTATAATAGATTAAAAATCTATTAAAATGTATTGGAGTTGTTACTTCACATATCTGTACCACAAGTTGCATAACTGAATAAAAAGGCTTAAAGATATGAAATAAGTGAAGCTCTTACCGTGAAGCTTGGAGCCTAGAAGGAAAATACATCTCACAGTTGTTATTCAAAGAGAAATAATTATTTTTATATACATCTTTATATTTTTAGGACATTTGATTTTGAACAATTCTGTTGGCAATACAGAATAGTAGCAGAGTAAAAATAGTTTACTGCTCTATAGACATCCTGTGGCAAAGGGCAAATTTAATGTGAGCATTGTCTAAGTTATTCATCTGTGCCTAAACAAATTCTGGTGATCTACCAGGGACTTGGAGCAGATTGCAGTGCCTGCCTTGTTTGTGCATCCAATCTTCCTTTTATTTGGAAGGGGGTGGGGTGGGTGGGTGTCGTGTGCTTCCAGCTGGGACAGGTAACAAAAAAACAGATATAGGAATTTGGATTGGAGTTAGTAGTTACCTGGGTCATATATGTTTGGGTTGTTTTAGAAGTTCAGAAGTGCTCAGAACCTTCCCTCCACACATCTTCCCTTGATCCTTCTGTGGAGGGCTATGTTTTCTGCATTTCTCCTGGATGAGGAAGATCCTTGTCTACAGTGTTATAACCCACCTTGCTGGTCAGAAGAGGCTACTGCTCATGTTATAAATGTAGATGATTCTTAAGAAAGTGTGCCTCAGGCCACTAAAGGTTTTTGTACTGCGCTGAATGCAGAGCAGAGATGAGAGGAAGCCACGTCAGTGAGATATAAGTATTGCTCCTGCACCTCTCCATTTCTGTGTTGATAGAGGACTGCTGAGAAATGTTGCCAGGGAATACTCTTCCAAACATAACCAATTACTTGCAGCAGCACCTGTGTCCAGCAGACTGCCAGTGAAAGGGTGTAGACCCAGTGTTTAATTTCTCAATAGCTCAAATGCCTTTTAATCCCCTGAGTTTACAGCAAATACTGGTTTCGTTCCACTTCACTTTGTTACCTCTTATTTGAAGGAATAACCTTCACTTTGTTCCTCATCAATTCTCTGCCCCACAGGACATGGTGCCAAAAGTATTGATAAACTCCAGTGCTACCCTCACCCTCATCTAGCTACAGTAGTGTAATAAGATTCTGGTTTTGCAACTGCTTTACATAAATACACTTTTTATCTCCCATTCCTTTAAATGTTTTATTACAGGAAGCATTGCTGTTTGTTCCCTGGCCCCCTCTCTCCCTTTCCTGAAAAGGAGAAAGTATGGCTGTAATAAACAAGGTCTGACTCTCTTCTTCTAATATCTCTTTTCCACCGAGGAGGCTCAGCTGTTCATTACTGAATAGTCTTCATTTTGGGTGTGTGTCTGACTTACATAACTCAAGTCGCATTCTCTCTCATCTCTGTTTATATGGAGGAAAGTAATATAAAAATGGCTGGGGGAGAAGACAAGAGGTATCTTTAACCTATCATCTACCAAAATTAAAATCTGTTAAAATTCATATTTGTTAGTAGGTAATTCATCAGCAAGCTCCCTTTAGGTGATGGCTGTGGTGTTTGCTTTACACAGAGAAAGTGGTGTGTGGGAAGCAGCCAGAAACAACCATAAGCCAAATGTGAGACTGAAAGGGAATCAAAGTGGTACAAATGGCTCACAGCACAGAACGTGTCCTCTGTAACTGCCGAAGCTCTTGCTTGGAAGAAAAATTATCCCTGTTTGCCCTGATACAAACCCATACATGAGACAAAAATAGGCTTTGGCTGATCTCCTCTGTAATTTTTGATAATTTGTTTAATTTTTCTGTGTGTCTCTTACCTTATGTCAGAAAGTGGGATAACCATTCTTCTCTACCCACTGTGGATGCCGAGTTATGAAATCACTGCTGTTTGTAAAACACAGGGAGATCCTTAACTGGAAGGATCAAACATTTCCTCAATTGGAAAAATCAAACATCTTGAATAAATAATTTTGTACTGGGCATTTTCTTCCTACTAAGTATGAAATGGTCTTAATGGTTTTGGATTTATAGCAAGCTTTAATCTGCTCCCAGGTGGCCACTAATCCTGGAGAAACATTCAATTTTTTTCACCAATTGGTTGCTTTAGTAATGAATATTTCTAATGAGAGTATAGAAACTGATCACAATCCATATATAGCACAAAACACCTAATGGTCTGCTTCAAGTGGTGATGTTATTGTTAGCATTTATAGTTTATAGAAGTTCTCTGCTTGCAGTCTGTTTATTAACTTCTCTAACATCACAATGGAAAACGCACTGTTTGGATGAGAGCACGGGAAGGCTAGTTGAAAGCTAACTGAATGCGTGTTAAATCTGAGCAGGGCTGACAGATTTAGGGAAGGCATATGGTCCAGGTCACTTCAAAGAGACATCTTTACTCCAAACTTACCTGGGGTTTGTGCGAACAGTTTTGAACCCTGTTTGCTTTATTCACACGGCTCCAAATTCATGAAGATTCTGAAGTGTTTCTGTTGATCATAATATGCCTGACTTATGTTTGAATAGGAAATTTTACAAAGAATGATAGAGCATATTGCTGTTTTTTGGCATTTTAGGGAGGAGATAAGGTGTAAATGATGTTGTCAGAAATGTGGTAGTAGTAATTGCCTACAACGAGTGCAGGCTTATTATTCACAACAAGCCAGTCTTTTTAGTGACAGCTGCCATCAATACTCATTAAAAATATCAGACCTTTATACTGCTTCTAGAGCAAGGATTAGAAAAAATTAAATGAGATAAATTTAATAATCCCCAAACCTGCCACATACTTAAATGCATCCACTTGCTTAAATACTCATTGCATTCACTGAAAGACTTTGACTTCTGATTGTTCTGATGATATACTGCTGTGCTGAGGCTTCTAAAAGGAATGAAGCCCTACATTTATAACTACTCTTTCTGGAAAACACATCACTTTAATGAATGACTTCTATGGAGTGTGTAACATTCCATAAGTATATCTAGTTTGCAGGTTAATCACAATGAGATTGCATAGGTTAAAATGATGTAGTTTTACAGCTTCCTTGAAAGTCAAGAATGCAACCCCTTGAATAGACTCAGATTATAAATATTGTGCATATAACTTTATATCTTGAAAGTCTCTTTTGGTGCTCTGTTATTAAAATATTATGAAAAATGAAAGAACTCTTATTAAATATGCCTGCATGGATAAATTTACATTAATGAGAGATGATTAATTATGAGTTAATACCCCTTTCAGAAAAAGCATTTTAGGTGGCATAATGAGCAGTGTGCGATGATAATCCAGCAACAGTCCTCTGTTGAGAAAATCAAAAGCCAAACACAAAGTGCTATTATGCATTTTGGAGCTATGCTGATAATAATCACACTTCTGAACTCCCACTCAGCTGTGCTCTCCTTGCACCACAAGATGTCACTATGTAATCCAGGATGATTTTTAGCTTTTAAAATTTTTTAAAAAGATTTTTAAAGCTAAACTCAGAAACAGGTTTACTTCTTTTTATGTGTTATCAGGAAGAAAATAAAGCTCATAGGATAGCCTATATTGAATACAAATAATGCTTTTTAAATAAAGTGAAAGGTATAGGGTGCCAGAATCTTGAGAACAACCTCTTTCATTTAAATGGTAGTATATAGATCCTGCCAGCAGTCCTTGCAAAACTGCTGATGATCCATAAGAAATCCAGGAGCATGTTTATGGCAATTGTTCCTAAGTGCAATTTTTAAGGGTGTTATTCTGCTGTTCATTCTTCCTGCTCATCTCTCCACAAGCAGTGTGGCTTTGTCTCCCTACTATCACCAATACACATTCAACTAGGTGGAAGTAAAGCGTGTAAGAGTATTAAGCTGTCAAAGAATTGCACCAGTTCTAAAAAATAGCAGCAATTTCCTGTACTCCATGCTACAATTAAGCAGTCATAATATGGCATCCTGGAGATGCCAGCCCCAGAAAGAAACAGCTGAAAACAAAATCTCTGACAGTGGAGATCTCATTTTCTGTATTCCTATTTTAGAGGAAAGATATATGTTTAAGTCGTTCTTTCTATGATGTATTTCTTGGTAGGACTGTGATCTTTTACACTTTTGACATATTTGGCCTGGATTTTTAAACTTTTTCTTTTTTTTTTCTTTTTTCTTTTTTTTTTTTTTTCTGGGAGATTAGATAAGGACATGCTGTCTACACATATGCCTCTTTATGGCTGCTGCCTAAGTAAGTAAAGTGCTGTAACTTCAAGATAAGGCAAACACCGCAGCCAGAAAATATTCTCTGGGAAAACCTTGCACAAATGAACACTTCATCTTACCTCACCTTGGTGGTGGAATGAGAAAGTCACACCTAAAATATGTTTTAAGTGACTCTGCATTCAAAATGTGTTTCTATCTTCTGACCTGAGGCTGACTAAGGTGCACAGCATGAAAATTTAAGCCAGTCAAAAGTATTTATTTACAAGCTAAAGATAAATTATAAAATCCTGAGAGCAAGGACCCCTCTATTCAGTTATACATGTTTTTACTTAATTCAAACATTTAATGGAAAATTCTATGATAGGCCCTTTCTCTGATGCTACACATCAGCAATACATCTACAGCAAAGGAAGAGCAGAGATTGACACTGAGGTCTTGCTGATTAGATCAGGGAAGACATAAAGCTCAGCTGCTTCCTTGTAATTCTGTAATATTACGTATACATCTAAATTTTGTTCAGACCATGACTGACTACTGTTTCTTACATCGTGGTTTGTTTTTTTTTTTTAGTGCTTTTATACTGTTTTCTTTTGACTTTCATGAGGTAAAATCTTGCCCATGGAGCCTCTGAAATATTCTTGCTGGCATCCTCCTGGCACCATAGCTACAGTGTCCTGGACAGGCATGGGAATGTTCCCTTCATCACTTAGTCTCACTCATCCTTGCTCCTGGCCTGAGTGCACATTGCTATCATGGCTGTACAATATGGCCTGTCCCAATGCATCCTTATTTCACTGTCCAGATTTTCCTAAATGCCATGTGTTGAGATAAAATAGCTCTGTGATGCAGCTGGGGCACAGACTGTTCTGCCTAGCAGTCAGTCAGTCAGTCAGTCACGTCCAACTCCCCAGGCATGCTGCTGTACCGAATCATAGAATATCCTGAACTGGAAAGGACCCACAAGGATCATCAAATCCAACTTCTGGCTCTGCACATGACAACCCCAAAAATCACACCATGTGCCAGAGACAGGGTGTGTGTGTTGGGGAGGACATCCTTGAGCAGGCCATGGCCTTGCAGAGGTGCCACACTGGCTGAGGACAATGGCTGGGTTGCAGGCAGCTGCCAGGTGAACACTGCTGTGCCAGGGCAGAGGCAGTGAGGGAGCCAGGACCAGCATGGTAACTCCAGCTGTGTTAGTTGGAGAGAGGGGAAGTGTTTTCACACAGGGTTTGAGGTGCTCCGTAGTCCTTGAGAAGAGAGGTGTTACATTATCTTATGTGGTATCCTATCTATCATGTGGCATGTATGGCCACATTTTCAGCTGGTGGGATGTTAGTCACTAGGCATGGAAAGGGAAGAAGACACCCAGAAGGAAGGAGGCAGCATCAGGTTGTTTTTATTGACCTTTTTGGCTGAAAATTGAAATACTCCGTCTCTCAATGTAGCCATCACAACCGTGGCAGTTACCTCAGCACGTGGCACCAACAGTGGTGTTTTAAATGCTGTTTATTCCTTTTTAAGCCAGGATGCATTCTATTTCCCCCACTGCCTTGCAGTTCCCTGCTGACAGCATTGCTTACCCTGTCCCTGGAGGTGACACTGAAAGACCCAAGTATGGGTCCCTTCCAGAACTCCTTTGAAAACATCCTGATTGCTTTTAGGGACAAAAGTTCTGAGAACATGATAAACTGAAGGTCATGTGGCCTCACAGACTTCTGTGAGAAAAACAGGTACAGGGAACTAAATTTCTGTTCACTCTGAAAGGGTGGAATAGAGAAATGGCACAAATGGTTCAACAAGAAAAAAGACAAAACTAGACCAAGAAATGAAAAGAGGAGTAAAATCAGAATCTAGAAGCTGGTATACTGCCTCTCTGGACCTGGAGGCTTTGCATCTAGAATTTAGGCATCTACTGCTGGTCAGCATTCTGTCTGGACAGCAGCATAGTTCAGTAGAAAGTGCTTGCAGTATATGTCCAGACTAACCACTGCAGTGGTCAAGCCTCAGCTGTGGCAGGCTTCAGCCACGTGGTTGTCCTCTTACGGAATCTGAGGGTGGCTGAGGCGTCTCTTCTTATGGAAAGTAAGCTGTGATGCCTGAGAGGAGGAGGCTAGCTCTTAGACAACAACAAGATACAGATGTATTTTTAACCTCATAAGTTTTCTGTGGAGCATCTTGGTTCTTCTCTTAAACCTTGGAAATCACCATCTCTTTGCAATGTTGACAGAGAACAAAATGGTGGTAAGCACAGTCTTTTCATGAAGATATTATTTTAGATATATTTCTAACCTAAGTTTCCTCCAGGCAATGAAGAGTAGGGAAATATCGAGGTCTGTTAGGCCTGCAGTAAAGAAAAGGATGATGAACATCAGACCCCTTTTGAAGCGGCCTTTGAGAGCCACCTAAGGGAAAAGCACAGCCAAAGTTAATAGGACCTGCTTCTAGTGTAGAGTGCTAATTATTATGAAAATTGGCATAATTGGGCCCATTCAGTGGTAGGAATCTCACCTGGAAGTCGTTTTACTGTGTATATGACAAAACTCCAAACTACTGCTCTGAGAAGGTTAGACAGAAAGAAAAGAAAGGTTTTAATACGGGGAAATTATACTAATGGGAAGTTTTCAACCTTGAAGAGGGTTAGGATTTTTAATATGACCATTTAAAAGAATAATACTGCTCTCAGCAAACCTTTTTATTCAGAATGAATTACTTTGCTGGCACCTGATTGACAAAGATGTTTTTTGGTATCAGACACAACACATCGTACACAAGGACACGTATTTTCTCACTGGAGAGCAACAGATTATTGCCTGCACTGCTGTTTTTTAACATCACGACCTAAATGGCTTTTATGTTCTGAAAACAAAAAGCAGGCAGAAGAAAGAAAAGCTTTTGAAGAAAAAAAAAAAAATTCCAATAACCCCCATTAACTGTAGAGGTCATTGAGGCAAAATGAATGGGACTAGAAATCCACTAAAAGCTACAGTACAAGGTACATTGAGACTGACAAGCTTTTCACCAAGTAGTTACAAATGGGACTAATTGTTTAAACTTGTTAGCCATTGCCAGAGCCTCTGATCCTTGAGTCAGCTATGGAGGCTATGGCAGAAATCAATAAGGCATTGCTCACAGTGAACTGCTAGACCATATAGATTGCCTGAAGGGAATTGCTCAGTTCGGTCTGGTCTGGAAACTGCAAGCAGGCAGCTGAATCTCCAGAAAAACTAACACCAGCCTGGAGCAATTAAGTCTTTTGCCACTTAGGGCAATGGTGAGCATAAGGGAGAGAGTAGAAATCCAGCATGAGAGATTACAGGCTGGACTTCCATGCTGTGCTGAAGCTTGTGATGGATGTACAAACAGCATCTGCATTAAGAAGCAAATGACGACTTTTGTCATGGAAGTAACAAAAAGCTTGGCAGCACCATCACTGGTACGAAGAGTCTGATAGCAAACTACAAATAAAGGACAACTGCCATGGAAAGAAGACATCCCTTACGGAGTAATTCTGATTGCTGGAGAAATTCCTTCCTATTGGCACATTTTGAAAGGTTCCTGTAATATTGATCAGCTGGTTTCAGGTGGAGAACTACAAGGTTTCAATTAAATGAAGCATGTTTTTGTAACAATTTTAGGCAAGTTACAAATTGTATGCAAGCTGTGAAAGAGAAATGTTGGTACTTGCATGCCAACAGACTTTGAAAGACAGAGAGGTGCCATTGCTAGACCTGGTGGTCTCCTTGCCATCAGAGTCAGTTGTAGCCTCTATTTCTGTCCAGTGTTGCACAAAATATTGGCATGCGTTCTACATCTCTGACTAAGCTTTGAAAGGGCATCTCTTGTCTCTTAAGACTCTGTGGTCTCTGCACTGCTCTTTAGCTTTCGTTCTCTCCCTAGAAGTTTAATAATGCAGTGCTACATGGCAGCTGGCTGACCAACCCTCAGTGTTACTTTCCAAGACTGTTCACTCCCTTTCACCTCTCTGTTGTCTGTCCAAGACAACTGAAAATTATTCAAAAAATTTGTTTCAGTTTTTAGTCTAACTATTTTTGGGGGAAGACCAGTTCCAGAACAGTCAATAGCTTGACAGTCAAAGAACTTCACTGTTTAAAGGAAAATTGAAATTGAAGGTGCTTTTCTGATTCAGAAAGTGTGTGGATGAACACTTGCTATGCCAGATCCAGGCTCAAGTTTTAAACTGGGTTTTTCTCTGTTCTGAAGAAGGTGTGCATATGTGCTTGTGTGCTCATTCATCTTCTCTCTTTCTTTCTTTCTTTCTTTCTTTCTTTCTTTCTTTCCTTCCTTCCTTCCTTCCTTCTTTCTTTCTTTCTCTTTCTCTCTTTCCCTCTTTTCTTCCCCCTTTCTCCCCTTCTCCCTCTCTTTCTCTCTCTTCCTCTGCCTCTCTCTCTTTCTCTCTTGCCTTGCCTTTCTTGTTTTTCTCCACAGTTGTGTTTTCATACACAGTGGTGTAAAAAATTCAGAAAACTTTTATGAGTTAAAGAAAGAGTGTCTTGTACAGGGATAGCCCCAATGACATTTTTCCTGCTGGAAAATGTTCAAATGGAGCAAAGGCAAAAAATGTCAAGGTTGTGAATTTATTGCTGTCAATGTTTTCATCTCTCTCTCAAACACAGTGCATTTTGCCCAGGTTCTCACTACTCTGAAAATGACTATTGTTATAGTTGCTTGATTGCTTATAGAGAAAAAGAAGATGACAGCCTGTTAGAGGTCACTAAGGATCTTTTTCTGAAAAAGACTTCCTAAATGATACAGTGAAGAGCATCTGGTGTGGTTAGAGAATGATGAAGAAAGTAAGTTTCAGCCAGATACTGTGCCTTGTTTTAGTTCTTAATAGGCTGTGTAGGACATGGCTAAGTTTTCAAATTCCTCATCAGACTTCGGATAACATTCTAGCAAACCTATGTGCACCTGAAGATAAACAGCAAAGTTAACACAGATAAGCTGAGAATCATTATCATACACAATTTACAAGGAATTTCCTTAGTGGATGAACACCAGAGCCAACTAAGTGGCATTATTATTACACAGGAATGTGACAAGAAGGTTATTTCAGATGTAATTGCTAATGACCAATCAATGTAATAGGATATTTATGGCAATGTACATGACTGAAGGGTTCTGCAGTAAGAAGTGGGCTGATTGTGCTAAACCCTATCCAGCAGTTTTTTGTGACAGATCATGGTATGACCATGCTTCAAGAAATTGATAGTGTCCAGAAAGAGAAAGTTTTTTGAAAGAAGTTTTAGTTGTTTGGTCCTTTTTTTCTTTCACTTGTTCTTGGAAAGACTTACTTTAGAGGAAAAAGTACAACTATACAGTGCTATCACATGTTATTAACTCTAAATAAAACTTCTCACTTATCTAGCTTTATATGGCTTTCAATTTCTGCAACACATGTATCACAGTCTTATCATGAATTGCTGGCAAGCATATGCAAGTTGATAGTGGAAAAGTCCTTCAAATGCAGAAAAGCTTCCCAATGAGGTCAAGTCAGTCATAAGTGCCTTGGTGCAGAAGCAGTTGATGGTAAACACTAGCTAAATCTATAGAAGGGAAATCAATTCATTTCACTTACAAAGCATATGCCTCCTGCTTTCTTTTGCATAACCACAGTAAGGGCGCAGAAGCAGGGATATCAATAAAACCATTAAGCAGTAATTTTTCTATCTGTGATTCAACATCACTTTGACTGAATACCTAACACAGCTTTTGCAGTATTGGAGAATCCTTTCTGTGACTGTGTTTTTCTGTAACTCTCTTAACTTCCTAACTTTTGAAAATGTGCAGCAAGCATAACACGAAACCTCAAAACAATCTATCTGCATTTATTTCACTTCATGGTGACTGACCATTCCGTCAAGTTGCTCTGACCGCCTGGTTCTCCCCGCTGCTATGCTGACCCATATAAAGGCTTGCTTTCTGTTGCCTTACACCATTAATTAATTTTGAAAGATTATGGGTAACTCTCCCTTGTGCTTGATCTGACCTTTTGTCATAATCTTTGACGGAAGCCTTCTTCAGACAATATTTTGTATTCTCTATGTATATGGCATGTATCAGAGTTCTGAGTGGGAACTCCTGGTTAACTGTCCAGAAAATTAAGTGTAAGTGGTAATGTTAGAGGAGATGTTTAATTCTGTTTCTTGTCATGGAGAGAAGACTAAGTTACAGATAGGATATGAGCACTTTCAAGAGTAAATTTGCTGGAGAAGAAGACACAGTGTTAGGAATTAAGTTCCCATTATGACTGTTCCTCACTGTGGGAAAGTTTAGTGATTTTGTGTTTTCTGAAGATAGCAGGGCTGGATTCATTCTTTCAGAGCTGTCTATACCCCTATCTTTGTAACTCTGTTTCTGTTGTCCTTGATACATTATGGCTGTAGAAAAATTTTGATTGAGGATGAAAAAACAGCTCTGAAAGTAGCCTAGAGTTTATGGAATGACAAACTTAAAATCATGAATAGAACTCCCAAGTCTGCACCTTCATGTAGATAAAGATTTTTAATTCTTTTAGTCTGAGGTCTCCAAGTGACCCAAGTCCCTTGATTCTGCTTAGCATGAAGCTGTTGTGTTTCAGTCAGGTAGAGCTTTTCAAGACTGCTGCTGTTTCAGCTGTGATTATCAAACAAGGAAGTAATGAATTTACATATCCATATTGTCTTATCTGAGAGCATGTGGAGCAAGCACAACATTTTAGCCAACCATAGAGAGAAAGTGAATGTATTTCATGAGAGGGGCAGGATATGGACTCAGCTTATGATAAATTGAAGTATTGTCCCCGATACAGTCTAAACGAACACCAATGTGTGCTGCGGAATAATACAAGGGATTGATTGTTGCCCTGTCTCTTGCAGTTTTCTATGTGTTGATTCTTTGATAAAGTTTCTCACACACTTTTTATAAACATAGCAATGTTTTAGTTAACTGTAACTTTAGTTTACATTCTTTTCTCCTGGGTGGAGAATGTGTGACGGACTGTTCTGTGAACCTGTAAAGATGGAGGAGATGGTAACACTGACCTCCAATCCACGGTTGATCCTAGAAACATATAAATATGTAAAGAATAAACAACCAGGCCCTCTTTTCCTTCTGGCCTGCGACCTGTAAAGAACGCGGTTTCAGAGTGCTTCTTTGTGGCCTAGATCCACAATTGATAGCAAGGCATCAGGACTTTTTCAAAGAAAATAAACAGTTTTTGTTGATATATTGCCACACAGGTGCACAGAAGTGCGCTCTGGAGTCAGGGTATACCTGGCACTACTTAAGCAGATCCAGCAGTGCATTCAAGCAGGAGAGGTGATGGTTCCACCTTTTGTAATAGCTGGGATGAATAAGTCAGGACAAAAAAACTGTCACTGGCTGAGATAATTTCAAATTTAGTGACTTCCAGACATATAATTCAGGATAAAAAACAGCTAAAAAATGTACAGTTTTTATAGCAAATCCATGAATGACTATATTACAAACTTTGCAACAATACAGTAATTTCTCATGAGGGACTTGCACTTTGTCTCTTACAGAACAGTGATAAAAAATGTCATGCACTGCTTCTATGGCTCATCATAAAGAAAATGCTCAAGTGTTTGTTTTAAAGGTACTTGTTCAGACTTATTCATGGTTTAATGCATTGTGACCTAGTTAATTCCTCTTAGTTAAAAGAGTTAGGAGTTTCACACATTTTCCAAAGTAGTTCTCTTAGTATCAGTACAATATAAAGAAACCTTAAATCTGGAAGATTCACCTTTTTCAGGTTTCTTGGTACAGTTTTAGAAGTGTGAAGGCATCTTTTCATGAATTGGATTCAAGCCTCCATGTCTCAGAGTGTCCTTGGAGTATATCCCATCTTTATATTAATGGATAAATGTCAAATAAAGATGCTAGTGACATAGCTACATTTTATTCTCCAAACCCCATGTTTCATTGTGGAAATATTTCAGCCTCTATTATATAATTTCATTCAACAGCAGAATCTTAGAGACAAGTTCTTTCTCTTTGGTCTCTCTCCCTCTAGGGTAAGAACAGCTGGGGCAGTGTAGTTTTGTTTGTTCATTTGTTTTGTTAAAATGCATTCAGCTTTACACTTATGTGGAAGAAGGCAGATTAAATGTGTTTTTCACTTAGACTCAAAAACATGGAAATTTGGATGGCCTTTAGTTGTTACGGGAGTTTGTTTAACAGCTGAGGCTGTCCCTGAAAATTTTGTCCCAGGATGGTTACTGGTAGACTTATGTTTACCAGTTATTTCTTAGCATCAGACTAGCAGAATGTTCAATGGTTTGGATACCACTATCTCATCTATGGGTTAAAGTGTAATAAAGAAGTATTCAGCTGTAAGCCTTAAACTTTGTGTAGAGTTTATGCCTAATTTCATTCAAATTTTAAAAGTCCAATGAAAAATTAAGATATTCTTAGAAATATGGGAAATTTCTGCTGGTTGATTTTTATCTGCTTCTTATCATACAAGTCAATAATTGAGAGTGTACATTTGATAAGACCAATATGTTTGTTTTCAAAGTTATCCGAAAGGGAAATGGCTTACAGCGTGGTCAATGGGAATTCTTTCAGTCATGGCTAATCAGTCTAATCCTGTTATGAAATTTGAAAGACTTGAATTAGTTAAGTTCATCCCAGGCTGCAAAGTTTTGTGAAAACAACAAGTGATTGGCAGCAGCTTCATGAAAAAAGATGGGGAGAATATATTACTGCCCTTCTTGCTCCTTGGCAAGCTAATATATAGGTAGATTGATGCAAACACTTTGATTGCTTAAACCTATTTTGATGAAACTGGCCAAAGGGTTGCAGCACTGTGTTCAATTGAGTAGCTTGAAAAATACAAAATAGGCATCTTGATATAATCCTGGTTCCTATGTTATTATTTCGATCTACAATTTTTAAATGCAATGTTTGTAGTTGTCCTATTCCATTCCTATTTGGATCTCCCTGAATTACTCCTCTTTTTTGGTTCAACCTTTTAGAAGGGATACTTGGAAACACATACGTCTTAACAAATCTGCATTTTCCTTCCCAGGAAGGTATTTCTTGTCAGTGTAGCTGATAACTGGTTAGTGTATCATGAAGGACCGTGAAATTTCAAATGTTGTGTTAAGATTTATGCAAAGGGTTGATGACGATACTGAACATCTATGTATAACTGCTTGGCACAGTGGAATATAACAACTCTTAGTTTAATGACTTTTTTTTAACTAAATGGGTAATTTAGTACACAAATACAAATAAGACTGAGAAACTGGATGGGGAGATGCCTTTCAAGTCCTGTGAAAGTACTTGAAAGTCCAAGTTTCCAGGTCACTGTCATATGCACTGAAACGAAGAAAAGACCCATGAATTCAAAATACGTAAAACAAATTTAGTGTGATTTTTTTTCTTTTTTTGCTATGGTGTGACCTGATACTTGAAACTAAAGAGGGATGGCAAGACAGTTTGCACTTAAACACACAGCTGTGGACAGCTCAGAATTAAACAGAGAATGAAGCTGCATTATTTCTATCATATCATGGTTTGCAACATCACCAGCTGAATATTTGAAAGTTAGAGCTTGGATTCCTGCATATCTTTTGATTTAAGAAGTCAGAAAAACAAAAAATACCAAATGAAAGAAACATAGTCCTTGGCTCGGGGAAAAACGCAATTTATCCTCATTTAAAACTTTTGATCCCAAAAGAACAGAGTGTTGCTTTATTTCTATGTTTTTCTACTTTAGTCAGGGTACTTGTGGATTATATGATACCTCATTAGAGATTAGATTTTATGGGACAGTCTAGAGAAGGACAAAATTACTGCAGTTTTTGTTAAATTTCAGTGAAAGTTGTGGCTGTTCAGCTGCTCTTAGAATCAAAGGTCTAATAACCTGATACTTGCTGAGAAAAGTATATGGAAATCTAAATTATATGTGTTTGTTGCATGTATGCTTTTGTTATTCTTTCTTCTGTTTTTTAGGTTACACCATTTCCAAGGCATTCCTTAGCACAGGGCCTGAATTACTTGAGAATTAGAAACTCTTACACTTTCTGAACTCCTAGGGTATTCAGAGTCCAGTTTCACTAAGACTCAGGATGCTCAGCTAGAAGTATCAGAGACATGAGATACCTCAGCCACACTTGCAGTTCTGCACAGATGCAAGACTAGAACTGCTGTAATCCACAAGTGTATTCATCTCACTTTAGATAGGGCTTGATTTTTTCTCTAAGGTAGCTGTTTGATTATAGTTGGTTTACATCATCATTATAGGACCCCTCCAACCATCCTTGCCCTTACCCTTGCCCTTGCCCTCCCTTCCCTTCCCCTCCTCCCCCCTCCCCTCCCTGGCTCTGATCTTAGTTCCATAAGTGCAGGTCAAATAAAAAACCTCCTTTTGACGTATGGACACAGACCATCCAAGATTTTGAAGGCTGTAATTCCTGTCAAATTCCTTTCAGAATGTGGAACAAACTATGCCCTCAACAAAATATTAAAAGCAAATGAAGGTGACCATAGTTTATTGCTGGATCAGCATGTGGCCTTTCCATGAGTCAGCTTAAAATTTTGCTTTTATGTGATGTTCCAATTTAAAGAATAACAGAAATGTCAGATATTTTGCAGTAGATTTCTGGGCTTTGCATTTGCATTTCTTCAAGCGTTAACATAGATTAAAAATACCTGGAGCAACATCCCATGGAAGGGTTAAAATTACTTTGGAATTAATTGGGGGGTGTGAATTGATTTGTGTTTGCCATATATATCTTTATTTCAAGTCCAGAGTTCCTACAATATTCAATTATTTTTCTCTACAGCTTTAAATGGAGTGCAGCATCTATTAAGTTTAATTAGTTTCCCTGGAGGCTTGCAGGGTAATGGTACAGTTACTAAAGGAGAGCAGCTTCTAATTGAGGGTAGCTTCTAAACAAAGATACATGTAGTTGAATACATCCACTTTCAGGGCTGAGTTAGTTCAATGAGCCATTGCCTTGTGTTTGGAGATGGATGTACTGTGGGGTTAATTGGCTTGAAGGGGGCCAAGTTAACTTATCTTTGAGTTTGTGTGACTCACAATTTCAGTGAGTTAACAATTTTACCATTAAATTGCAATAGAGAAGCTAAGGTACAAGTCAAAGATCTGACAGCTTGAGGTTTTTGTGAAAATGCACATGAGGCATTAAAAAACCCCCACAGCTGCACTCAAATTCAACTACTCAGTGGTTTTGAAGTTAACACCTTGGCCGTTGAAATATTTGAACTACCTTTCAAATTTACTAAGCAGAATAGAGGATCAGTCACCTGTCATCTTTCAGATCTAAACCATTCAAGAAGCTTTGACTTGCTCCCCATTGCTTGCAACAACCCCATGCAGTGTTAGACTTGGGGAAGAGTGGATGGAAAATTGCCCAGCTGATAAGGATCTGAGGTGTTTGCCAGAGAGATGAACATGAGCGAGCAGTGTGCTCAGGTAGCTTAGAAGATGAATGACATCCTGGCTAATATCAGCAATAGTGTGGCCAGCAGGGCTAGGGCAGGGATTGTGCCCCTGTACTCAGCAGTGGTGAGGCCACACCTCAAATCCTGTGTCCAGTTTTGGGCCTGTCACTCACTACAGGACAGACATTGAGATGCTGGAGCATGTCCAGAAAATGGCAAAAGAGATGGTGAAGGTTCTAGAGCACAAGTCCTATGAGGAGTGGCTGAGGAAGATGTGGGTATTTAACCTGGAGAAAAGGAGGCTCAGGGGAGACCTTACTGCTCCCTAGAACTAGCTGAAAGAAGTTGTAGTGAGGTGGTGGTCGGTCTTCCACATAGCAAGTGGTAACACTTGTGGAAACAGCCTCAAGTTGTGCCAGGAGAGGTTTAGAATGGATATTAAGGAAAAGTTATTCACCAAAAAAGGTTGCCAAGCACTGTAACAGTCTGCCCAGGGAAGTGGTGGAGTTACCATCCCTGGAAGTATTTAGAAGAAAGGTTGCTGTGGCACTTGGGGACATAGTTTAGTGGTGGGCTTGGCAGTGCTGGATTAATGGTTGGATTTGATGATCATAGAGGTTTTTTCCAACATTCTATGGCTTTATGACTCTATGATTCTATGACTAATGTATGCTAACCCAGCAAACATGGAAACTTCTACTGTAATGTTTTGGCACTAACATTGTCATTGCAGCTGGTGCGTGATCTTCGGGCAGAACATAATTGCTAAGCACCATCAGCAGGGTATTCTGGAATAATAGTTGAAGAAATATATACATGTGAATAATATGTTTGTTTTCACACACATTTCTCTGGATTTGTTTGCTAGTACATATGTGAAGATCTGTATAGGCAATTTCTTTCAGGAATCTGTTTCACAAAGTTGTACTGGATGATGAAGTAGTCTGCATAAAACAGTAAAGGGAAAGCATGTTGTGACTGGTGCAGAAAGAGGGTTTCACCTATTATCTTGATAATCCAACTATTTGGAAAGATATGAGAAGGAGCTCTTATGAAGTTATCTGCTATATTTTAGATATGAATTATTGTTGTGGTCTGTCACACAGGGAAAAACTTAGAAGAAGAAATTAAACCCCAACAATAAATAAAAGGGACTTACCTAGAATGTGTTTTATTTTCCAATAACTTTTGCTGAGAAGCATAAAGCTCCTTTGAGATTCTCATTTTTCAGCACAAATTCCCATTAGACCAACAAACAATGTGTTACTATAATTTTCAGCCTTTTCCTTTGGAGAGTTATTAATTATGCATTTTTTAATTCCCTTTTTTTCTCTAGCCCCCATCTTAAGCAGTTCTGCTAGTTATTTAACATCAGTTAGTCGATATTAAAATGCCACTTTTCCTAAATATAAATTCGTTATTCTGCCTGTCATAGCAAGCAGTAAAATAAGATGAAATTGAACGCTGTCTCTTGATGTCTGCTCCTAACCATCTCATAGCCAAAACCAGATCTTGCAAAATATTTGGGTATCAAATGCTTCCATTTTTCAACACAACTTAGATACCTAACTACCCCTGATGACCAGATTTTTTGGCTACAAAATGCAGAGACAGATACCTAGCTCCATATTTAGACATCTAAAAGAGTAACCTGATTTTCAGAAACACACAGCCATTTTCAACAGGACTAAAAGACTCTTGGTACTTCTGAGAAACATGAAATCCTATGAAGTTTAAGTAACGTTTGACTTTGACTTATTTGTACCTTACCCCTTCTCTAAGAAGGATAGCAATGCATTTCTTCCTCTCTGAAAAGTGCACCTGAAATAACTCAGAGAAAATTATGCTTTCTGAAATACTAAACTGGCCATTTGAGGAAGGAGACTTTTCTGTGAACAAACAGAACTATTTTAAAAATGAGTCACCAAAGCTTTTAAAAGCAAAAGGAACATGAGAACGCAAAAATTGGATGTAGAAGGTCATAGTTAATCTAACATCACCTTTCTGGAGAAGTTCTCACTGACTAGAAAATGGGGTAGGTTATCCCCACTTTCAAAAAAAGAAAAAAGAGCCTCAGGATCCACAGGCTGGTCAGTCTCACTTCTGTGGCCAGCAAGATCATGAAGCATATCCTCCTGGAAACTGTACTTAGGCACATGAAAAAGAAGGAGGCTGACAGTGAACATGGCTTCACTAAGAGCAAGTTGTGCCTGACAAATATGTTGGCCCTCTGTGGTGGGGTTACAGTATTGGTGGATAAGGAAAAAGCAACTGACACCATTTACTTGGACTTATGCAAAGCATTTTTCAATTTCCCACCCAACTTCTTTATCTCTAAACTGGAGAAACATGGATTTGACACATGGATCACTTGTTGGATGAGGAATGGGCTGGATGGTCACACTCAAAGAGTTGTGGTCAATGGCTCAATGTCCAAGTGGAGAGCAGTGATCAGTGGTGTCCTCAGGGGCTGGTATTGGGACCGGTGCTGTTTAACAGCTTTGTTGGTGACAGGGACAGTGGGATGGAGTGCACCCTCAGCAGCTGTGCCGACAATGCCAAGCTGTGTGGTGGTGGTGGGGGAAAGAGTTGGCATCCAGTGGTACTTTGACAGGTTTGAGAGGGGGATTCATGTGAAACTCATGAAGTTCAATAAGGCCAAGTGCAGGGTCAGGGCAATCCCAAGCACACATACTAGAGTAATCCAGCGCAAGGAGAAGTTAGCATGGCTCAGATTAACATTTGCTGCTAACATCAAGAAATGCCCTTTAATACTTGCCTGTTCTCTTGGGGCAGACTTAAACTGTGGTATTATGCTAATGTACATAAGTAGCATCTTCTCCTTGCAAACAAAAAAACCCCAAACTCACCGCAACCAACTTTGAAGAAATTCTTAGTAGTTTTAAAATTCCATGACTTTGGTCAAAGGACTAAGAAACCAGGTATTAAGGATTTCAGGCCTGTCAGAAGCTTCTTCCAATAAGAGGGCTTCTGTCATTCACAGTTGGGCACGTTCAAGTTTTGCTGCATTACTTACCTTCATGCTGACAGCTTGAGCGTCTCCGGGGACTGTGGGATTTTCTTTCCCCCTTTTTTCCTTTCAAAGTGTTTTGAGTGTCAGAGGGAGCTGAGGAGCAATATGAAGGAGTGAGAATGAGATGGGTTTTTTGGTGTTTCAACTACTGTCTATTAAATTTCAAAAAAATATTGGCAATTTGTTAAGCTTTTCCTCCCTAACTAATATTTAAAAGCATTCAATTAAGACTGTATAATGTGTTCAATGAGTTAAACCACCCCATGATATTAGAAAAATATTACATATATAAATAAAATACATCAAAGCATTAAAAAGCTATTACACACTCCGAACATAAAATGGCAGAATAATGATGGATCCTGCCATGCAGCAAACATATTCAAAAATATTATCTTCCTGGTAATGAAATGCCATCCGTTTCATTTTAAGCTAAATACGTTAGACATATCAGTGGAGTCTGTGCTGACACAGCAGCGAGTTGAAATTGAAAATCTGAAATTATATATATGATTGGACACAGTGTTAAAGTAATTTATAGGAAAAACCACAAATGTGCTGGGTCTGCACCTTTTCGTGAACTCATTTTAGAGAATCAGATAGAGGAAAACTCTACCATTTCTAATGTGCAGTAGAATGGCAGCTCGCCAGGACCCCAATATATTCAGTATGAGGGGCAGAAAGAATAGGAGAGAAAGAAAGAGGCTAGTGAGACTTGATTCAAATTACAACAATTCTGCATAAGCCATCAAGAAAATGGCATTCGTTTTCATTGCTCTGACCTAATATGATATAGCAGCTGTGGGAACTATATTAGCTATCAAGACAAGAGGGAGATAACGGGGAACATTTAGAGAGGAACATCAGGATAGGGCTAATTTCAGCTCAGCTGCAGATGCTTTGCATACTTTGCCATGGAGAGCAGAGTGGCAGCAGGAATCATTATGATGGTCATCTGATACTCAAAGTTTAGGTTGAATTCAGTTTCTGCTGACTGGAATGGAGCCTCGATTATTACAAACGCACACACACACACCCACACACCCCTCCCCTTGACATGCACTGACAATTTCCCCACTCTCATAAGTATTTTAGTCCTCCTGGCTGTCTCGTCTTCAGTCAGCTAAAGAAAACCAAAGAAACAACAAGCATCAGAAAAGGTTTTTTCCTTGGAGCAGCTCTCTAAGCCTTACTTTCAAGTATCTTTTACCCTATTTCTTGTAGTTCTTTCCTGAATTCAGAATGCTTTTCATTTGTTCTGGGAAAAGAACTGAAGAAAGAGACAGTTATTAACTATTAATATAAGGATTCAGTCCTAGAATTACTGTTACAGTTGTTAATGTGATGATTTATAGCTTTATATTTATTTATTGCTAGTTTATCAGAAGTAAGGTAATTGGTATGATGCAAAATATAAACAGATGTTTTTGCAGAGCACTTACTTGCTAAGCAGATCAGACACACAAGTAACTTTGGGATTTTATGTTAATAACTTACTTTATCTCCAACAAATATCCTAGATTTGCCTGATTTTTAAGAGCACCATTGTTCTGATTAGGCTTTGGGGTGACCTAGTTGAGGCCTTCCATTACGTGAAGGAAGCCTGCAGGAAAAATTGATAGAGATGCTTTCCAAAGACTCATAGTGACAGGACAGGAGGGACTGACTTAAAATTGAAAGTGAGTAGGTTCAGAAAACAGATTAGGAAAAACTTCTTCAGTGTAAGGGTGGTGAGGCACTGGAACAGGTTGCCCAGAGAAAGCTGTGTATTCCCCATCCCTGGAAGGGTTCAGGGCCAGGTTGGATGGTGCTTTGAGCAACTAGATCTACTGAAAGATGTCCCTGCCCATGGCAAAGGGGTTGGAACTAGTTGGCCTCTAGGTTCCCTGTAAACCCAAGCCTTCTAATGATGCTGTAATTCTATGATTTTCTTCAGAGATCACAGCAATCAGAAAACATGAAAATAAGTGATGCCTGGGTCCTTGAAATGATATTTCATATAATTTGATTGCACCACTGCTCTTCTGAACAGCAGTAAAAAAGTTCTTAACTTTGGCAGCAACTTATAAATGGTATATATTCTTTACTCTGGATGGATATTGCTTGTTTCTAATGCCAGTGAATGTTATCTTTTAATTTTTTTTTTATCATCTGAATATTATAAAGAGGAGTTTTATCTTGTTGATGGAACATCTACAATGTTTGTAGAAGCAACCCACTGCAGAAACTGGTAAGTCATATTCCACTCATCTGAAAGCCACGTCTGAATATTTATTGCACACAGAGAAAGAAGAATGTATACATTGCCACTGCATTTTTACCACCTTGCCCTCACACATAGTTCTTCAGTGTTAGGCAAGTCACAGAAGATCTACCACACCACCCTTCTGAAAACTTCCTCCAGAGAAGCCAGAAATTATCTGTAACATATTTGTACCTTAGCTATAAATCAGATTCTGCTTCACAGCTCCTGTTTGATGACTTCACTTCTAGTTCCACACTGTGTCAGATTCCCTCTTCATTTTGGGACATGACTTTCAGTCCCCAGGGGTTCTCACTCAAGTTGGATCCCAGAGGCACATTTCTAGTTTGAATTTGGGATCTTTATAGATGTGCTTTAGAGTGTTCCGGTGCACTCTCTGTCAATTTTCTCATGGAAGATATCATAGCCCTTTCATTTTAGAAGTCCCTCTGATAATGATATAATGAGAAAAAGATAACTTCATCTTAAATGCCTTATTCTCTAGCTTCCCTGTTTTTGGTTGGTTTTTTTTTGTTTTTGTTTTTTTGGGGGTTTTTTGTTTGTTTTGTTTAGGTTTTTTTTTCCCCTGTTTGTCCCATGGACAAACTTCATGCTCCAAATGGGAAACTTTTACACTTTCTGAGTATGACTCTCTATCCTGGATATCCTTGCTAAGCCTTCAGAAGGGCTGATGTTGACTGGAACCTTTTCCTAATTTCACAAGGCTGCTTTGTGGGCAGTTCTCTCCTGAAGAAGCTAAGAAATAGAAACAGGATACATAAACAAAGTTAGCATATATCTCGGAGCTGCACTGTAAGACAACATTTCAGCACTTTCCTGGTAATATTTCTATTACTGCTACTGACAAAAATATCTCCTTCGCTACATTTCCTTGAATATTACTGTCAGTGCTAAAGGTATTTTGAAATAAAATATTCAAAGAACAAGAAGGAATTGTGTCTGTCTCTCTTGGTTCTGATTATGTTTATCCCAGAATATTTAAGAAATGAGAGGAGTCCTATTCACTGCTACATTTACATTATTCAGTGCTCATGATAATAAAACGAGGGCCATTGTTTTCAGCAGTTCACCTGGTTTCCCTCACTGAAATGCTTTCTGGATATGTAATCTGATGTTTGTAAGAAGAAGGATTGAAAACAGAGTGTTTCTTTCTAGTAATTACTTACTATACAGAATTAATTCAGTACAGCTGATGTTCAAGGAGATCAAACTTAATGAATGATTACAAATCTGTAATCAGCATTTTACAACCTATATATGTGCTGGTGGATTTGCAAACACAAGATACAAGGACACAACTACTGATTTTTGTTCTTTAAGTATAATTGAATGAGTTTTCTGTTGGGAAATGGGAGGTCTCTGATTCTCTCTGTCAGCTTGGTGATGGGTCATGATTTTTCTGTTTATTCTGCTACTATTACTATGTTTCATGATGACTTGGCTTGCAGGCTTAAAGGCAAGCATCAGATTTCTTTGCAAACAACAGATTTGTTGCATTCACTGTGACGTAAAACTGAAGCTAACATTGGTTTAACAGTCAGGGATTCTAACAAAATACAGTTTAAATCAGTACAATGAGTAGGGATGATGACGCACAAAATTAGAGGTTTTGGCAAATTAGTCAGCAACTTACAGAACTGAACATTTCTACTCCTCAATGGGATGTCAACATCACTATGAAAAGTGAAGAAGAAATATGCTAAGGTGGTCTACTGCAATTCCACAGGTAGGGTGTTATCAGGCAAAGAACAGAGAGAATCACTGATGAGATATCTAGACAGACTTACTCTCTGATAATCATTATTAGCTCAGTACCTTTCTTTTATTAAATAACTGTTTCATTGGATACTACTTTAATTACACTGCTGTAACTGAACTGGCAAAGTTATTCAGACAGCAGATAATTTACAGGCAGTTTTGAGAATGATGTTAAACTGCAGCAAATTAATCTTGTAAGCATGCCCAAACTATTTTTATGTCTGAAGATAAAATAAGAAAGCTAATAAATTATTTGGATGCTCTGAAACAACTACATACACTCGAGAATTGGAACAAGCTTTCAATTTTGTATCTTTTCCTGAGATTTGTTTTTGATGTCCAAGCATGGTTTCAGAGGAGATATTTAGAGCTTCTGCCAAAATATTGGGACAAATCCTTATCTCCTTGTAGTGGTTTTGTTCACTCATTTGCTTCTGTGAGATATGAATTAGGAGAAACAAAAAGCAGGCCCAAAACTTTAAAGGAAATAAAGTTTATTACTACCAGAATTAAAAGGAAAGAGAAACAATAAGAAATCAAAGCAAAAACACACTCCTCTCTCTTCCAGCACTCCCCCCTCTCTCCTTTGCCCAGCTAGCACAAAGGATAAGAAATATGGAATTTTTAGTCAGTATTACAGTTCTTAAAAGGTCTCTCCAAACTCAGGGAAAAAAAAAGTTTTCTTTCTGCTCCAAGTGTGGTTCCCAAACTGCTGCCTGCAACAGTCCACCCAGAAAGAAACAATCTGCTGCAATGAAAAACATCTCTCCCATGAAAATCTCAGTCTTTCCATACTGCAGTCATGGGCCAAACGCGGGGTGTGCTTATTTTAAAGATAAGCAAATTCCAGCCTGAAATCAACAGCTCTCTCTTCACCAAAATCTCTAAAAGTCTCTTATACAACTTGTCTTGGGATGACTGCTTTCAAACCGACACACAGCTCCTAGGTAACCTGGCATGGATCACCTTTCTTTTTCCACAGGCTGCCCACAGAACTTCTCAATCCCCCCATGCCTTTCAAATGCATTAAAGAGAAAAGAACAGTTTGTGATATTACAGTTTTTACCATGGTCTGCAGAAAGCAAATTCAAGCTCTGTGCTGGACGTGACTCACCCTCTTCTCTTTGCCGCCATCTTTTGCTTCGTCCCACATAACTCACTTTCTCTTTCTCTCTCTGACCTTGATGCCATGTTGAACAGCTAACTTTCATCAGGCTTTATGTTGGAGAAAAAAGCCTCTTTCCCTTTATGCTGCTGGCTGTTTGGTGTTCTCTTCAGTCTGATGTAGGTTGCATTGGTTGCAGAAAGCTGTATTGGCTCCCGCTGTATCGTCTGTGTGGGGGGCCACATGGAAGGGGTAAGGGAAGCCTGCTGGTCGTACAAGCTGCTTTGGGTGGTCTCAACAGTGCAGCTTACAGGTGTTTCTCAGCTGCCTGCGGCTCTGAGGGACTCTCCCACAGCATTCCAGGGGCCTGTGCCCTGGTGCTGGGGAAGGGGAAGCTTGGGCCCGCTCTGAGAGACTGAGCCCGGGGCCCATTTCCCCCCCTCCCCATGGGAGAGCTGGATCAAAACAGACAGTTCCTGCACCTCCAGGGAGGTTTAAATATGCAAAATTGAAAAGGTGTAATTGGACCAAAAACCTGTCAATCAACTCAGCTCCAACCCACTACACTCCTCTATACTGTCACAAACCCTGGACTATCCTGTTGATTTCAGGAAGTTACTGCACGTTCACACCAGTGTGTGTAGCTCAGAATGTCAGAGCTCTACTGGTATGGATAGTATTCAGTTTAGATGAAAGTGTCATCACAAGGTTATGTAACTTTCCTGTTGTAAGTCAGAATATTTGTGCTATTTGCTAATTAGTATTTCTCCTTGTAAGGGTTGGTTATGGTACTGGTGCTGTACTAGCTACCCATGTTCCAGTTTTGCTCTCAGTTTTACCAGGGATGCTCTCAGGTAACTGCATTCATATTGGACCAACTGTTGCCTTAAATCTGAACACGAGATCAGAGATTAGGTACACTTAGCCAAATTAATTATTATTAACAGAGTTAGTCACTGTTAGTATAAAATAATTATTAACAGGGTTTCATGAAAACAAAAATGAGCATAAACGTTGCCCTCTGTAAATGTGAGAGCTGGAAAGACAGGCAAACCCCTACATCCATGGGACAGACTGTCTTTTCTCACAGACAGCATATCACCAAACAGAAATGCAGTTACTGTTTACAACTTTTCTATATTTTACTTCAAAGCTTCTCATATGCTTGATACTTCAAATTCTGACAGTTAGGCAGTAAATGAGACAGACAAGCTTCTGTAGCAAGATTTAGACAGAGGCAAGTCGCTTTCCTAAACGTATAGTAGTAGTAATAGGAATAGGGATTAAGGTTGTTAATCTGGCTGTAATGGGGGCTCCACAGCAAGGGAAAAAAGCCCCAAAATACTGTAGGTGGTTCTCTTTAGCTGGTAGAATGCAATATCAGAATCCATGTCGATTTTTTAAACTCCTGAGCTGGTGCTCAGTGCACTGGAAAAAAATTCTATTTCTTTGTCCCATTTAATATGCAGCAGAAACCCCAAGTGTCTTGTCTAGAAATGCCTGATAAGAGAAGGGTGTTTTTCTGCAACTAAATGAATAGAATTACTCTGAACAACCCCAAATGTCATCAGTAACAAATCTAGATAAAGATGTGATATAGGGCTTTCCCCACATTTTATGGTAATTTGTATCATTTATAGCAGATCCATAATGATGCAAGTAGCCATCAAGTAGGATATCTCAGGCCATTGAAATATCATAAAACTGCAGGAGAAATAAATTATCATCCCAGAGCTTTGTACTCAAATGGCTGTTGTGAGGAATGAACGTAAACCAGTCACAATGGTTCCACAAGTTTCCTGGGCACCGTGCCAGCCAGAAATTATTTCATTACAGTAATTCTTTGTTGCTGCCAAAAAAGTAGACAATAGACAAGCTCATGTATTATATTGATCAGACTGAATTAAAAAGCTTATATGATCTGGGATTTAAAAAGAGCAAGAAAAGGAAAGAGAAAATAAGAATGATATTATTGAACACAGAACAACCATTTTGTAATTTTTTTGTTATTACTTGTTTTCTGATTTCAGTAGGAGTTTAAAACCTTTTTATCAAGGTCTGAAATGAATGTATTTGACCAACTGAGAGAACAGATAATGCCCTTTTCACGGAATAAACTTTTGACACTTATTTGTAAGAATCAAGCTTGACTCTACCCTATAATCTCTGATTTTATCAAGGTGTATTTCCTCTACTCATGACACACTTCAGATATAGTTTAAAACTTGTATGAATTACAATGAATTATGATTACATTTTTTCATTTTAATTTTTGTTGTAATCTGAAATGGATAAATTTAGCATAAAATATGTTCAAATATATCTATTTAGTCTGAGAAAGTCTATTTTGTGTGCTAATAGACAGTTTACTGTTTTGCCTCCTTTCCTTTACTGTTCTTCACCTAGGAGCCTGATTCTTTTGCGGGTTCTACATGTCCTCTGTTCTAGGCAAAATTGACAGAGATCACACCATTCTCTTAGCTGTTTTTAAATTTTCCAGAGAAGGTAGTTTGATTGCTTAATTAACTGCTTAGGAACCTTACATTTTTTACAATTCATCAGTACCTTTGCCATGCACAGACAGACACATACAGTGTTTTAGCCATATAAAAGAAATTATGTTACTCCTTCCTGTGTCCTTCAGAACCCCAATGTTCTGCAAGTATGTACTATAAAGTCTACATATTTTGGTACCCATTTATTTGAAGTTATTCAAAAGTCCTCTGCACACAGTTCTGGGCAATAGACCACGGACAAAAATATCCAAGACCAAGAAGTCCTGCTTGAGCAAGGTGGTGATCCAGCTGACATCCAGAGATCCCTACCAATCTCAACCATTCCGTGATTATGTGCTTTTAATATTCATCATGAGCGTACCTCAAAGATGGTTAACAGAATGGTTCCACAAATGGGAAAATATGTAAATAGCAAGCAGTGGCAAGAGTGGAGGGACAGATCTTGGAGCAGGCCATCCTGTCAGCTTGTGAATGACTCATATACTCAGTGTTTGAAACAAATATATTTCTGGAACATTCAGATCTCTGCTGACTGATATTAATCTGTTGTTTTCAGCTGTGAAAAATAAAGAGTGTGGAAAGTTCAGAGTTCCCCAAGCACTGAGATGCTGCCTCCTAATTATGTGTTGGCCTTGGTGTGTGTAATGTCTATAGATAAAGCCAGCAAGGTAAGAAAGGTGAACTTGCGCTCTGTAGATCTCATGGAGCAGCATGTGTGGTCACCCAGCCTTACTGTGCCCCATTTTCCCTTCCCAGGGAAATGAGAGGTACAGAGCCAGCTTTCTCTTCAGCACACCAGGCTAAGAAATTGCTATGCTGCATAGGTAACTAGGAAACCTTGAGCATCTTGAAGCACCTTGCAGGTGGCAAGTGTCTGGCTGCTGTTGTTAGCATAGGAGGACACTGCAGTCCTGCAGGACTGAGAAAACAACACAGCACTTTTATCCCAGTGTTACAAATGGCTTAACCATGGAGCTAAGTACAGCTTGTCCAACAAGGTTAGGCAAGGATATGAACCTGAGCCTACAAAGTACTTGGAAACATCAGCTCAGAAACTGTATGAGCAGGAGATGTTGTTGAAACATCTTCATTTTCCTGAAAAGAATTATTTCANTATTTAAAAAAAGAAAAAAAAAAAAAAAAAAAAAAAGAAAAATCTAATATAAAGCCACTTTTTTTTGTCTGTGACTTTTAAAAGAGAAATTGTCATTAAAGAGTAACAAAAGGAATCCGGTGTAGTCTATTTGGTAAATGACATTTCCAAGCAAAATTTTTGACATTTCTGTCTTCAGCTTTAATGCACCAAAAGGAGTTTAAAATAAATTTATTTTCACTCTTACTTCCATAATGTAGAAGTAATCAGTTTATTTATTTATTTATTTTTATCTATGAGCATTCTTACAACCTTATCTTTTTGAAATGATCATAGATTTGTTTTTCTTTCAGATTAGATGAAAGTTTGAAAGG
Source organism: Daphoenositta chrysoptera (assembly GCA_013397915.1). NCBI lineage: Eukaryota > Metazoa > Chordata > Aves > Passeriformes > Daphoenositta > Daphoenositta chrysoptera. The sequence continues at coordinate 222,883 of VZRO01005482.1, read as the reverse complement.
GCATTTGTAAAGGTTTTGTATTCTCCGCAAGGACGCTTCCATTTGATGGGATATCTGAGATGGCTTGATTATTATTATCAAAAAAAGAATTGAATTATAGACAAATAATTGTCATATTTATAAATGATAGAAATTTTTTTTTTCTTCGGGAAATACCTAGTTGCCCAGTAGAATTAAATGCTGGAGGCTAATATTAAGGCAAAGATTTTAGAGAAGTTAAGAAAATTTAGAGACAAGCCAAACCCCGTCATCCATAAGATACATATAATTCAAATTTCATATGTAAGTCATATATTGCCTAATTTAATTAGATAAAGCCTGAGCAGTTCACAAACTGTAGTGACAAGGAAGAAAGTGAAAGGCAGTTTTCTGTAATTGTATTCTATATAATCTTGTATTTTGTCCTGAAACAATGCCTATGACTTCTGTAAGAATCTCTTTCCAGATGAAATGCAGGAACTTATTAGGGCTGTTCCACATTGCATTCTTCCCTCTTTGTTTCCTTGTAATTTTTTCTGTGAGAAAATTTTTTTTGACTTGTGGTGCTAGTAACAGGGATTAAATTTTCTATTTAGTGGCATTAATTATGTACAAGGCTGTACAATTTCAAACTGGTTTTTCACATTTTCAATTTCTGGTGTTGTAACTGTGTGTAGTTACCTGTGTTATTAAGTGTTAGTAATTTCAGACACTACTTAGACATTTTTTTGTGTGTCTTACTGAGAACCAGTAACATAGTCTCTATGATTAAATTCAAGTTAAATGACCAGAAAGTGCAAATTGAAGAAACATCAGGGTAGTCCCCTTTTCTCATGCTGGTGCGTGCTGTTTCCTCTTTCTGACAATAAGTGTGGCATTCTCTTTAAAGCAATTTCTTATTCTGGTCGGCCTTATAGGGTGTAAGTTATTATTTTGTTATCTTTCTTTTTATCATTGTTATTCCCTCATACACCCACTCATGACACAGGGTTCAAACTGTGTTTGCAGAATATTTAAGTTCAAACCTCTGAAATTAATGAGCATTTTAAGATGTCCTGTATCACTTTTTCAGGTCCATTCAATGTTTATGGACTTCTCAGGCAGAGGGCAAATTGCTCAAGTAATGAGACAAGACTGAAAAAGTTCTTTCACACAGGTAGCAAGAAAGAAGAAATACTCTACCTAAGATGAGTATCTTGTAGAACTTGCAGTGAGGGGAATTATTTTAAAAGTGAGAGATGACTTTTGGAATCCAATTTAAGACCAGAAAAAGAGTCAAAATGGGAGGAGAGGATGGAGGAAACTACTCTATGCTATTGTCTGTCATAGTAAATGAAACATCTGTTACATGTTAAATCTTGATTGTAATTTTCCCTCTTTCTTTTGTTAGTGATAGGAAGTTAATATAATAATAGTGGAGAAGAGCAAGGCAGGAGATGTTATCACTGTCCCTGCAGTCCAGACTTTTCAATTCAAGTCACAATATGAGCCAATCCAGAACGGAGAGCTGGATCCAGGATTGCCAGTGCCTACTGATCTGTTCTAGTAACTCTTTTTTCTTGAGCGATCAGATGTCCCCATTCAGTGCGCAAGGACAAGACACCAGAGGAGTGCATGCAGCTGGCATTCCTTCACCCCTTCCTGATCAGCCTGGAGAAGGAAGCAATAAATAAATAAAGTGTTGATGGTGTGTGAGCTTTCTTACTGGGACTTACGGGTTTCCCTGAACGCAATAGACAAAAGGAATCTCTGCTAAAGGCATTCTTATTTAAAATAATCAGAGATCTGGCTGACATCTCTCTTTCTGAATGCTCTTACGTACAGAGCTTCTGAGGGATGAAAACAGGGTAAGTCTTAGGAAAAATTTAATACACCTAAAGACATAAAACACATCCTTGTATTGTGTTCCTGAAATAGCATGGTTCAGCAGTATTGTTCAATCTACATGGAATAAACCATGCAAAATTCATGGAGGCCTGCATTTTGAACCAAGACTTTACCTTTCTTTTTGGTGAACTGAGATTCTCTCAATTGTCTCCTTTACTTTCGAAGACAGGATTTTTGTTTTTAGTTCTGTGGTCTTAACCCAATCTTATTGAGCGAAATAATATCCCAGTGTACTTCTAAGCATGAGGCCAGAATAATATTTAATAATTTCATAATTTAGTATTTATTTTTTACAAGCATCTTTATTCTGTGGTAAATCCCACAGGTCACAACTGAAATCAGGGCCAAATTTTACTTTACACTGTGCAGATTTTAAAAGCAATCTCTGCTTGGAAGGACTTATTATTTTCATGGACATGAATTAAGAGTCAGCTTCTAGAGCTGATCATCTAGCCTGAGCAGAGGTGACATAAATAGTTGATGTCCTGATGTTTTTGTGGCAGTGGATTGTCTGTGTCAGGCTTCATTTATAAGACAATTCTGTCTGTTTTAAAAGCCAGTTTGAATCCTTACAGCTCTGACACAACTTATTTACTGCTTTTATAACCCCATATTTTTGTATATAGGGACATTTTTGGAGTAGTTGTGTGGAAGATGTAAACACTTTTGACCCTTGATTTGTGCAGAGGCCCCTCTGGACTAAAGTGATATTGCTCCTATGGCATGGTATAGAATCGGAGTATAATAATATTTAACATTCCATAATGAACAAAACTATATTTAACATTCAGATAATCTTTTATTTTCTAACAGTGTTTGTGACTCTTAAAATTAAAATAGTCCTTACAGTGATAGTTTGCCTATTATTATTATTATTATTGCTCTTATTATTATTAATTACTATTTTATACCTCTATTATTTCAGGAAATTCACAATGGCTTACTGCACCACTGCAGACAGTTTTACAAGCAAAGGTGCTTGCTTGTCTGTTTCTTGCATTCTGTTAAATATTTCTTATTCTTTCAGATTGCGCTATAAGGACCATTTCACTGTCCCCTTTGGCTTCTGCATCTTGCTTCCAGCATGAACAGACAGGTAATAACCATTCAGCGGGGCCATTACCTCTTCTAAAGACTATTATCAAAATGGTCATTATACATAATGGAGATTATTACAGGCAACTTGGGATTTTTTTAGATACATCACTACAATAATAGGTGGCCCTTTTTAGACTTACATATTGGTGGGAGTAATAGTAGGGCACAAAACACATGGCAAATGTTGCTTTTTATCAAAACTTTTTTAGCTTTAATGTCTTTTTTTCTGGATTCTTGTGATATTTACAAAACTTCTGTGAACACCACTTGTTGGGAAGTTTATCAAACTGTAAGTGTAACAATGAAGATTTACAGATTTAGAAGGTAGGTGAGGTATATTTTTTCTTAAAAAGCTATGAAATTATCAGCAAAAAAAAGCAATATTATGATACAGCAGGTTTCCAAGCAGGTATATAATTACCAAAACAGCAAAACCTCTATTTTTAGAGACTCTCAGGCTGATCCCCTATAGAAAAAGAGACCATATGAAACCATTAGTTTTCTTTTTACAGTAGAATTTGTTTTCCAATTTATCATATTTCTTTCACTTCAGGTTTGAAAACCAAAATCTTAGCTAATCCAAGGATTATCTGCAGGGGACTCAAACCGAAACCTTGAAGGGAGATGTCTTTTCATTCCTGTAACTTTTGCTTACTATCCACATCAATTACAAGCGTGTTGTTTACGACACTACTTCCATATAATCTGACCTACTGCTAAAAGAAATGCCAAACAAACCAAAGTGGGTTAACTTCTTGGGTTTGGCATAAATTTTCCAGATAAACAGACTGGGTGGTGAGGGTGAAGAGGTGGTGATCTTTTTTCCAGATTATTCATTATTCTCCCCCAGAGGAAACAGGTGTTATTTATACCTGTCCTTTGAAAGTTTCTGTGTTAGCAGGCACAGCTCCAGTGTGCCAGATTTGTAACTATCTCTGTATTCCTCTCAATTGTACCCAGTCTTTAAATCACAGTTCAATGTAACTCTCTGCTAATAAGAACTGTGTTGATATGGGATTTTCATAAGTATTTTCCTTGTCTTGATTATACCTGCTTCATGTTCATTATATGCCTTTCTCCTTAAAGAACATTCTCTCTTTCTTTTGGGATATATGCTCTGTCTATTCTGCTTCTAATAATGGTGTTTTTATAATTTGAAGGAAGTTCCCCATTGCATTGCTCATCTCACAGGTTTTGTTTTGCTGAAGTGTTGCATCCTTGTGTAAGTTTCACTGTCTCTTTCTGACACAGCCCTGGCAAACAGGGGAGCACTGACCTTTGAAATGTGTGTGGACAGGCAGTGGCAGAAGAACTTAGGCAATAACAGCTGCAGCCAAAAAGGTGACCAGAAGACAGATTCTGTCCTGCAAGATGTTTTCCAGGATCCTGTTTAACAATGGAGACATTTTTTTCACCCATTCATAGCTCTTTAATGCCCAACTTAAATAGCCCAGTAGCCTTTCTTAGCCTTTCAGTAACAAATCGGAAAATTATGAGAATATAAATGTGTGCTGGCTTGCAGAGGGGCAGAAACAAGGACTCCTGACATAAATTTTACTTTTGTGGCTTGTGCAGTGCACCTGAGTAAGAACAAGACTCTTCTGAGCAATGACAACGTCTATGCCATCCTGTGACTCACCTGTTACAATAAGGTTTTTAAGCACTACCGTCCTCTGGTATAACCAGCAGTTCTTCCTTTTTCTTCTCAGCTGTCCTTCAGGCATCAAACACATGATGGTCGATGTGTATCCAGCTCTCACTGAGTGCAGGTGTTCAGGACTTTTCTGTATTAAAATCTCACCATTTGTGGCATCCTGTTACCCAGGACCTTTGATGTTAGTAAGCTACTGTGCCAAGTGGCAGCAACTGACCAAAAAGAGCTGTTTGGCTCAAAATACCACTGAAAAAGAAGTCTGAATATAATCAGAAAACATTTCTGTTTTGGGACCGGTTGCTTTAAATCATCGGAATCTGTGATTTGCCAGACAAGATGATAACAAGTGCCAAGAATAATATTTCAGTCATATAATATTATTATTGGTNCCCCCCCCCCCCCCAGTATATGTAGGTGTCAGATATGACAGATTTTGAGCCTCATTCATATCTAGTACTGAGGAACTCTTTCTGCAAGAAAGCAATGGCATAAAACTTATGTAAAATTCAAATGAGTGCTCTCTGAGAACTGTGCTTGTAGATACAGGGAATTAAGTCGTTGTGGCAGTCCTTTACAATCCCATCATGCCAAACCTTTTGACATTAACAAGGACTTGGTCTGGGTGTATGTCTCTAAAGTGAAAAAAATATTTGTCAACAATTAGCAATACCTGCACTGATTTAGATTACCCGAGAGGGATTGCCACACTTAAAATCACATCCAGGAACCTGCTGTGCTACTGCTATGTCACTTCTTTGCCTTATTTACAGTTACAAAAGGGGTGAGTGGAATGGGAGGAGTAATAGGAGGTTTCTTGATAACGTTAACATTAGCGAGACCTTTTTTACTGTTGCCAGAGCCTCTGAGGGCTTTAACTGCATGAAATCCAGGAATTGTCACTTCACTTGGCACTGTCATTTCTACAGTGACTTGTAGGTTTTCTTGAAAGAGAGAAATTAAATGTAGAGTGGGAAAGGAATTTAAATAGAAAAAAAGANGGGGAAAAAAATTTAAAAAAAAAAAAAATTTTTTTTTTTTTTTTTTTTTTTTTTTTTTTTTTTTTACTAAACTTACCTATTCAATTGATTTGCCAGTTTGGGTCTTCAGGAAAAAGCACATAACTGGCTGGACTGCCAAGCCACACTGTCCCTTACACAGTGGTTAAGTTAGGAGCTGTAAACCCTTAGCAATATGTGAATTAGTNGGGGGCAGGGGGGAAATGGGAAGGGAGAGAGAGAGAGAAAGCCTGCCAGCTATTTGTGAAGTAAATGTTCCCATTTCTTTTAAAACACAATAGCAAGTGTAATTTTGTCACATGCATCTGTTGCTATCACCTCTCACTTTGTGCTGAAGTGCTCACCAGAGCATTTACAGAAGTGATTCTTCCTCCCACCCCTGACATCTGCCACCGAAAATGCTGCATTATTCATCAGCGTGCTAATGGCAGGTGATGAGATCTTTTCACGCTACATCCCTCTCAGTAGGTGTTTATTACTCTGTTCACCAGCAGCCCTGCTATTACTGCGGGGCCAGAAGAACTCTACATACTCGCTTGACAGGTAATGGGAAACGTGCTCTGCTCACTTGGCTCACAAGTGCAGATGAAGGTTATTACTAGGGCAGCTGCAATATCGTGGGTGCAAAGAAGACGGTCACTTTAAGTGAACAGCTTAATTCTGGAAATCCATACAAATCATGTCAGCACCGTGATAATCCATCTTCTTTACCTTCTATCATTTCAGCAGTCATCACACTGTAATAATTTTCTCCTGGTTCACCTGTGGTCTCTATGAATAACAGAGTGGGGTAAAAAAAAGGAAAGAAAAGAAGATGAGTTTGGCTTAGTGTCTGATGATCACAGTGGTGAGGAATTTATCTCTGTCTAGTAGCAAGATGCTGTCGTGTGTATGCGCACAAGGGTTTGTGTCTTGTGGAGGGGAGAACCTTGCAAGCAACACTGAATTTGTTTAATTTTATAAAAACAGCCTGACAAGAAAGGCATCTGATAAATCTGCTGATTTATTTGAAGCCTTGTGACAAAAATTATGGAAAATAAACATGCCAGAGCACCTGGAAAATTGAAGGAGGAGAAATTATTTTTACGCCAGAGAACTCACTTCACTAACAAGCCTTCCCCAGTTATCTCCCTTCTAGGTTTCTGACTTAGACATATCATGCCATCCTGAGTAATCCATAAAAAACCTCAACCCACATAAGCAAACTTTTTTATAATTTAAAGCTGCAGCTTCCGTTTCACTTAAGGGGTAGAACTTTCTCAATCTAATGCTTTCTTTACTAAAACAAAAGGTATGTTGGGTCTGCAGAAATGAATGGTGTTGTAAGGCACTGTGTTTTTGGAATGTATCCTCCCAAAAAATGTAATCTAGGGAGATTTAGAGACAGTGATGATTTGCTGCAATTTTATAAGTGCTACAACTGCTGAACTGCACCTGTTTCCCTATTAGTACAGCCTAAAGTAATTAAAACCAGAACTGTGAAAGAATGAATGTTTTTTGTTTTTGTCAGACTTTTGTCTTTAAAGTCCTGTTTTTCATTTCCATGTAATAACTGCAGAGGTGCTTGTTATGCCTAGCAGAGGAGAAATGCCTTTTAGGGAGAGAACTAAAAGCAAAGGAAAAAAATCCCCTCATTTCAGGTATCTGTTCTGTTTTCAATACATCTGCTTTTTTAGCAACACCATTAGTTTTTATCTGTTGAGTTTCTGTATCAGTCCAACCTATCACACTTTTAGATTGTTATTATTGACTACCACTTGTATTACTGGCAAATTTAAAAGTATGACAGTCTGGAAAAAAAATGAAAAAGAGATGCACAACGGCAAGGCTTGTTAGAGCTATTAACAGTTATCTACAGAAGTAACTGGGATGGAAGAATAGAGTAGTCTTGGGACTCTGTAGGAGTTTTCTTTCACCTGTGACTGAGGGGTGCTTTGTGCTGGGAAGGGAGTGTGGTGAGTGTCAGGCTGTGTTTGTGGATTTAGACCTGCAGAGTGTTAATCCTTGCCAGGAGTTTAGGCAGGGAAAACAGAAATGATCCCAGAAATGCAGAGCATTTTCTGCGTAAATAGTTAGCTTGCCTTACGTACTGAAATGTTGATTTCACTAAGGTATTGCTCCTTATTCCAGTGGTGATAAAAAGGCAAGCTGCAGCTTATTGCTGATCATAATTTCTGTTTCAGTATATTAATTTATTCCTCTGTAGCTGAAGGGTTTAGTAAGATGGTGACAGACTAAGTACAGAAAGAAAACTCTGAAATGATAAATATTAATGTTATAGTATTATTGACCAAAAAGAAAAAGTGACCTACAAAGATCTATGAGAACCCACATAGAGAAAAATAGGTTTCTAATTAATGTAAAATTCCATCCCCTTTCTACAAGGAAGGAATTCCAGAATCTTATATCCAGTTTCAGGAAGATGACATCCAAGATTCCAAGGGAAAGTTTATCATCAGTCTTATAAAGTACACAGTGAATAGTAGGAGAAAGATGAGAGAGTTTCTTTCATATACAGGTTTTAAACTTGAGATTGCAGAGTTCAGAGTATTTATTTTTACTCCTTTCAGAATGAGGAAGCAGCCAACATCATCCTGCAGCTGAAAGAGGACTCGCTCTCTCTCAGTCATCAATGCTTAGCTGAAGGGGACCCGTGACATCTTCCTATTCATAAGAGTGAAATCATTCCCTTTTCAGTGATGTAACAGAAATTTATACAAAAATTTTTCTCTGACTGCATGGAAACTATAACTAGCTAAAGGAATTGTAGATAAAATTTTATGGAAAATTCTTGTCTTTATTATAATCCAAAAATAATAAAACTCTCAAACTTTGGCATTTTTTACTGAGTTGTTTTTTTCTTTTTTGAATTATGTGTTTCGTTAATGGTCCAAGGGTAGAACAGAATGTGCTGATGTTACAAAACAATGTCCCCAAGGGTAGAACAGAATGTGCTGATGTTACAAAACAATGTCCACCAAAAATCATATATTCACCAAAAAAAAAAAAAAATCATCATTTCAAATGAAATTTCGAATTCTACTGTGTTTGTTCTATTTTTTTCAGAACCCTCCAGGCCCCCAAAACTACCAGAAATTTCCATGAAACTGTGAATTTCATTGTTGCTCATCTTCACTGCTGAGTGTCCATGGCCAGTGGGATATAATGAGGAAGAGGTATTAGAATGAAAAAATGTTCCTCATTGCTCTAATATCTGGGTGTTTTATTGTCCATGTTGACCATTATTGTAGACTGGAGAAGCCACTCAAACATTCACAGTTGTTGTTGGGCTACCTACGCTTTGCCTGGCCATTTGAATTGCTCAGAGTTACTGTGACTTGTGATTCATTCTCTTTCTCCAGCTATGCTTGTTGCAGGAAGGTAACCTAAAACACTGGGGTTTTCCCAGCCATTTTTTATACTGACGTACATTTTTGAATAAAAACAGATTATATAGACAGTTCCTTTTTATAGAAACTAAAAGTGATTTTTAAGACACTTGGCTGATCACAGAATGATGTCAGGGAGGACTGACAGGAAGCACTGTTCAAGGACTCTGACAATGAAGGAAGGACTGCAGGCAAAGAATGATGAAAACAGAAAATCACTTACACAGGAAAATCCCCATTTCTTGTGCAACATAAATAATTTCATGCAGAATGATTAAAGTCCAAGTTCTGAGGAGGAGAAGAATTTGGGTCTCTCTTAAAAGTGTAAAGCCATTTCCTTTTACCTTTGCACATTGGATATCCAGATTTTTTGCTGTTTTATTTCTGTTTTATTTCTGTTTTATACTATGTGATTTATGTTCCATAGCCATGCTGGAAACTAACTTTTTTTTTTAAAAAAAGTTTCTAATCATATAAAGGGAAAATTGATACATGCAATTAACTCTGTAATCAGTAAGCCGGAGACTAGTTGCCAGGTGTGAACTGCATGCAGAATTTGAAAAAGGAGTCTTTCTGGATTTGAGCTTCGTGTGTTGTTTCATATTCGTGGCTTGTCTAGTGGAAGTTATTAAAGAGTTGGGTTTATTTTTTTTCCTTTTCTTTTCCTTTTTTTTTTTTTTCTGAAAAACAAATCTTTCTCCTCAGATTAACTCTGAAACTGGAATATTTTGGGTTGCAAAATATGACAGCATTGCTGATGGCACTGCTCTGGAGGAAACAGAGCAACTTTCTCTGTGGCATTGATCCGTATGCAGGCTGTCATGTTTGCCTTGTTTTGATGTCCTCGGGAGGATGGAGGTACTCACTTCCTTGGAATGGCAGTCAGGCAAGTTGTCGAGAGACAAGAGTCAATAACCATTCACCCTAGATTAAATAAAAGAAGTTGTTATGGAGTCTCTGGAAAAGGCAAGGATTTTCTCATGAGGTGCTGTCCACCTTTCAGAGATGTAATGCAATGTATGTGCACTTAAGTCCCCCCACCTACACCTAAGATAATAGATGACCTTGCTTTTTTCTTGGTCTATTAGCACTGAAAGCTAAGTCTTTTGAAGTGTGTTCTGAGGAAACTTATATTCTAAAGACCAACATAGCCGAATACTTCTGCACAGCTGTGTCTGTGGTTACATTTTTTTGCCTAGAGCACTGAACTGTGTATTTCTTTCTCCCTTTTCACAAAAGAATTACTTATACCAAACCTCTTGCATAGGTACAGGGACAAGCTAAGTACTACATTGATTTTCTTGACAATGGTGGTAGTGCAATACACATCTGTTAACCCTGAAGGGTAAAGCTTGGTTTTGGCCTGTGATTATCTCTGAGTACAACTAGAGTATCTGTACCACAGAAAGCTCTGCTTTTAAAAGAGTGTAAGTTTTCCCTGTTCATAAGACTAAGCACAGATATCACTCTGTGATGGGGTAGGGCCTTACTGTTTCGCAGTTTCCTCCAAAGGAAAGGCTTTTAAGCCTGGATGCAATGTGGAATGCAGACAATCTGCAGCTACAAACATTTTCTTCTGATTCCTTCCCAAACCATAAAACATTTCCTCATTTCATTTTATGGGAAGGCAGATATCTCATATCTGGTACTTTCTAAAAAACAACAAAGAAGGGAGTATTTTCTTAAATTCTCTTTATTTTTGTCTGTATTTTTTCCTTTTTTTTCTTTTTATTATTGCTAAACTTTTTTTACTGTGACGAGTAAAAACTCTGGAGGAGCAGGCTCAAAGTGGCTGTCAAGAAGACTTTTTTCCCGAAGTAGAAGGTGCTGACAGACAAAAGAACTATGTCATGAAAAATTTATAACCAAATTTCCCACAACAGAAAAGGGGCAAAACCACCTCACATATTAAATGCCAAATATTCATGCATATCTGCTTCAGTACTGATTCAGTGGCAAAATAACTTTCAAAATGTTTTATGGTCCAAAGCAGCTATAAAGTAGCTGCATTTGTCATTTTAGTAAACTAAAATCGGAATTATACTAATATTCAGTGGGGTGACAGCAATATATTATCTTGTCAAGCAGGAGATCTGATTTTACAGGAATACGTGGTAGGTTAGAGAGAGAAGCCGTATGAAGGATGCATTTAATTACATAAATAATAATAAAAGTAATGATAAACTATAAGACTAGCTTTACACACTAGAAAATACATAATAATATTTATATTCATATAAGACTATATATAAGCTTTCTGGCAAATACCAATGCATATTCTAAGCTAATGTCTCATCTTTCACATACCTTATGAGTCTTATTTGTATAAACGTATTTTTCAGATTAAAATAAACCATAAAATACTTTTCAAATTAAAGTAAGCTATAAACTGATGGGTTCAGCATTGGATGCAACATAGAGGGATAAGAATTTGGATGTGCTTATTGATCTTATGTTAAGCGTGAGTCATTAATGTGATATGTCAGTAAAGCCAGCTAATCTGATTTAGGGTATATCAAATAAGATATTTTCAGTAAAAGTGGTACTGATACTGTTGTAGAAATTATTGGTGACAGCAGTAACCACATCCAATTCTGATTACTCAGAGAGGTGCACTCAAACTGGAATGGTTGCAGAAGAGGGCAACTGAGAGGTTTAGGAAATGTCTCATATCAGAAGATCACCAATAATTTGTGTTGGTAGACCAAGAAATAAATAATTGCTGTATTTATGCTTCCTGTTTGCATTACAAATCTGAGAAAATATTTTTAGTAGAGATTACTGCTGGTACAAGAACTTAAGGAATGCAGCAAATAAAGGGCTGCAAACTTGCACTTTTCCCAACATGAGAAAACTAAGACTTTAGTATTGCTTGGGCATAATGGAATGCACAAATCCTTCAGGAAAAAAATCCCAATTCTTTAGTTTGTCCTGGTGGAGTTCAGTAAATATATGGAGGGACTTTGACTCACAGCTCCTTTTAGGATCTATCAAGCTTTCTCCAGATCCAACTTGTGGTTGGTGTTTTCAAAAAAGGATGTAAGAGAAGTCAGTTATTTTAAAAGTTAATGGATTACCCCCAGATGGCTGGTACTTCTAGCTGCAACATCTTCCTAAATTTTGATAACTGTTTGATTAACCCTCTCAGTAAGTACAAAAACTTAGGGTTCATGTCAATGACAATAAAAAAAATATTTCTACTAAGATAAACATGTTCATATTTCTTTTTTCAAACAATAGTAAGTTATAATGTTGGGTGCTTGTCTCTTTGTAAGTTAAGGACTAAAAAAACTATATTTATGTAAACAAAAAATAACTATTTGAAGGTTTTGATCCCATAAGTACAAACTCTTTCAATAAGCTTGCAGGTGGATTTGATTATGGCAAATTGCAATGATGTTAATATTTTTGCGTTATCCTCAAAAAGAACAGTTTCAAAGAAAAATGCTCAGGTTTTTCTTTACTTTAAAAGATTTATTTGGTTTATAATAACAAAAACTAAAATCAATAACAAAAGCCTTTTTGCAATAAAAGTTCTGACAGCTCTAGCATTGAAGAAATGTCACCCCTCAGTCTGATAATTAATTTTTTCTCTATTTTTTAAAGAAATTTTCAGTAATCATATATTGTTGCAGAAGTCTTTATATGATAAAAAAGAACATTTTCTAGCAGGAAAATATTCTCCTGGTAAAATTTTCTCCAGCTTTAAAAGTGTTTTAGCTGACTAATGAAGAGTAACAGAGAAATGATTACACATAAAATTCTGTCAACTCTGTTAACTGCACCCATCCCCCCTTTCTAAAAAAATAGAGAAACAGAGTTGTTCTTAATTTCTTCCAGATATTTAAACTCTGTTCTTATTTATAATCTGTAGGTTATGAGAGGGAAGGATGGCCTTAAGTTTAGATTATCCCTTCAACAGACTACTAAACACTAATTGCTGAATGTGTTATTAGGTTTAGGCAGGAAGCAGCAATCCTATTGAAGATTTCTAGCCCTTTATGTAACATGACAGAGGAGTATTAAACTTTCTGAAATTGCTTGGTTCCTTCATGCCTCCATATGATCATGTATAACTTCTGCAAATTATTCCAAAGCAAGACATATGCATTTTCTGTTTCCTGTCTTTAGATTATAAAGTTAGTTTTCTTTTTCCATAAGATGCAGTAGTATGCAAAATACATTTCATGTTCCATAGAGTTTTGGTAGAGTCATTCCTTCTCAAACAGAAAAAAAAATCCTAGAGACAATCCTCTTATAGAATAGAAAACAAAATAAAGCAGAGAATGAATGACTCCATTTTTATGGGTATATGTGAACCTATTTCCTTATACATCTATAATGTAATCCCAGATGCCCTCTCTACTCATTAGTTTACTGGTTTCTTGTAGTAACCATAACATCTGGGTTTCTTCAGGACATACTGAATTTTGTTTTTGCAAACTTTGTTGATCAGCTAACAAGGGCCTTCCATGTGAATAGTGGGACTGGACAAAGCATGATTAGTCCTACAGAAGAACAACATCAGCATATTAAGGCTGATGAATAATGTTTATCTAATAGAAAAGTTAACATACTGTTCACATAGACATTTCTATTGTTTTGAAATCCAGCATTTTTAAACTTACAAGTTTGAATATTGAAAGTTGGTTACATTTTCCTCAAGGAGAAAGAAACTTCTTTTGCTCTATTGCTGGACAACACCCTGCATTCAAATAAAATGCAAAATAGTTTAAGGTAACTTTATTTGGAAACATCTCCTATTGATTTAAAAATCCAAGCTGGAAAATTACAGCGTAGATATTTAAAATGCGCATAGCGCATGAAATTACCTCACATTATGGGTAATACATGCCTTCTAGCAATTATGTCACTTATGCTTACACTAATTAAGTGTTGATGTGTGAGCACTAAGTTGCAATGATGTTGTTAACTAATGTACATAAATATACCCTTTAACTCTAATTGCATTTTACCATAACTTAAAAGAATATATGCTCAACCGGGTGTATATGGTTCCATTACCTTAAGGAATGAATTAAAAACTTTAGTCTGTCCTTAAATACCATGGTGGAGTTCTATCTTTTAACTTACAGGGGAAAAATCCTTTTGTCTTGGAGTTTAGAATGTACAATACTGTCATAAGAGCTTACATATTACTCATTTGAAAGGGTAGCAGCTATATGCAGAGTAAGACAGTTCAGACCACAAGGGCTGAATATCCCAAACCTGAAGGGATGCAATGTAACTTAATTCACAATTTATCTGCACTGCATTTTTCTCAAAAGAACAGAGCTCATCTTGGGAAAAACTCTAGTGTTCTACCCATTTGGCATATGCAAGACTTAGGATGGCCTAAAGTTGATGTTGTTTCACTTTTAACACTAGAAATCCAGTGCTTGTTCCAAAACTGAGGCAGAGGAAAATTCAGAAGTGGGTGTTGTCCAGAGTGATCCTTTTGCAAGTGCGGCTTCAGTGTCATGAAGCTGTAGAGCAATACAGTCGAGGGAGACACATCTCAGGTCATTGCAGGCCTGACAATTGCCAATTTTGCAAAACAATTAGATAACTTTTTAAAAAATTTATGTCTTTGTGAGCTAAGAATAAAAGGAGTGTTAGTGTTCTTTATTGTGCATACAACAATATATATTGACTTGCACTAAGAAGAAAGTGAGCAGAGAAAACAATGCTCTTCTGGTTCAAGGCAGTGCCAGCTGGGGCAACAACCGCTATCCAAAAGCTGAGAAAACCAATACTTCCTGGGAGTAAAAAAGGAAGATGTTTTCATGCTCAGAGTGGGAATTATACAAAATTCAAACTCTGTGTCAAGTAAAAGATTGGGCTTGTTCTATTCAGTCCATGAAAATGTCTTAATTTTCTTACTTTCACAGTAATCTTGTCTTTCACAAGTAAAACTTGTCTTTCACAGTATCCTTCTGCAAAAAATGTCCAGCACAAATTTAGACAAGTCCATAACACATTGGGTGAGAAATTTACTGGTATTTTGGGCTCAAAGGGTTGTAGTAAGCTGAGTTAAATCAGGCTGGTCACCAGTCAACAGCTGGTTGTCCGGAGTTCCATTTTAGGGCTAATGTCTTAAAGGTTTTTGTAAATGTTCTGGATGCTGGAACCAAATGTAAATTTGACAATGCTGCTTAACTAGGAGGAGCTATGGACTCCCTAGAAGGTAGAGAGACTTTACAGAGAGATCTGGACAGGCTAGAATGCTTGGCAGTCACTCACCAAATGAAATTTAACATGAGCAAGCCCAGGATTCTCTGTCTGGGACAGGTTGATCTCAGTTATATGGACAAACTGGGGGATGGGAGGGAGGCTGGAGGCAACACTGCAGAAAGAGACATGGCTTTTGGGTTGATGAAGATGAGTGCACTTGTCTGTCCTGGCAGCCAGGAGGACCAACCATGTCCTGGGTGCCTCAGGCACAGCATCAGCAGCCAGGCAAGGGAGGTGGCTGTCCCACTCTGCTCTGTGCTGGTGCAGCCCCACCTAAAGCCCTGTGTGTGGTTGCTGGCACCTCAGTGTAAGAAGGACGTCAGAACATTGGGGTGCATTCAGAGGAGGGTGAGCAAGACGGTGAAAGGCCTTGAGGGCAAGAATTCAGAGGAGTGGCTGAGGTGACTTGGCTGCTCCAGCTTGGAGAAGAGAAGGCTACAGGCTGAGTCCATTGCAGCCTACAACTTCTTCGAGGGTGCAGCAGACGAGGAGCTGCCAATCTCTTCTCTCTGGTGAGCAGGGGCAGGACAAGAGGAAATGGAATGAATTTGTGTCAGGGGGAGGTCAGATTGGATGTTATGAAAAGGTATTGCCTTCCCTCCAAAACCAGAGAAGATGAAACAGAATGAGTCACCCTCAAAAGAAGTTGACTGACGTCACTGATACAGTTTAGAGTGCATAAAAACTTTCAAAAGGTGCATGATAAAACCTATTAGTTCAATTAAGTGTATCTATAAGGCAGACATCTTGACAGAGGACAATGGACTTCTTGAGCCTGCAAAATTATTACATACACAGCAGAAGAGACACTGAAGTCAAGAGACAAGCCAGTGCAAATCCTAAGTCCATCAGGGATATCGTGTCCCCAGTATCTAGTGGGAATATGTATCAAAGTTCATAATAGATGCATAGCAACTAAAAGTCTGTTCCACCAAGAACTGTAACCTACTGTGGATGTGTTTGGAGGACCATAAAGAACAAAAAATCTGCTTTATCAAGGCATGCAATGCTGCCATATATACAGTACCTAAATTACTCAAAAATATTATCATAATTCACAACAAAAAGCCTCAAAGGCTTCACAGTTTCAAAGGCCGTGACAAAACCTAAAGTACTTATGTTTCTACATTAGCCAGGTCTCTGTTCTGAGTCTTTAAACTTTCTGAGGTTTTTGGGCCTGGGTAATTTGGGCATTGCCTTTAATAATGTTGAAGAAATGTAACACTGGGCTTATTTTAAAAATCAATCAACGAAACAAAAAAAGTGCACCCAATTTTTACCACAAAAGTCAACAAAGATTTTCTGTTGCCTGAGTTTTGATAAATCATCCTGTTTGGCCCTGATTTGTCCAACCCGCTTCACTCATTTTAACAGGAGGTCTTTCCATAATGGAAAGCTCAATTATTACAATAAACTGCAAAGATTTGCAGAAACTTGAAAATGGATTGAAAGTAAATCTCTTTTTCTAGAGCGAAGAGAGAAGTCAATGTGGGAGAATAAACCTAGGAAAGGAAACAGGAAAGAAACTTCATGATGCAACATACTGCTGCTACAAACAGCTGAGCAGCCTGACCAGCATGAGCACAGCACTGAACTTCCAGGCTTCTCTCCCAATGGCTGAATAATCATTCTTATATTTTTACTCGGTCAGGTGTACTGGTCATTTTCTATTTCTGGGTGAAATATGTCTTTGACTTTTACTCTTGAGTGTGCTCAAAAGATGATAAGGCAGCTGAAGCCTCAAAACATTTTTCCTTCAGAGCATCTGGATCAAAATTTAGGCTGAACTGCATACAACACAGAGTAGCAAAAGACCAGGAACAAAATGCAAAATGTTGACACATGGTGAGAAGTGGTCTGCTTGTTCTCTGGATTAGTTCAGCAAGGAATGCTGATTGTCAGAGGCCTAACAGCTCAGCAGAAGAGAAACAGGCCATAGTGCTCTTCTTCATGGACTAAACTACTCATGTTGTATTCACAGAACAACTTTCTCACTGGCTTTATTAACAAAAAAAGGCTAAACCTACCACTTTCCTTGCCCTCTGCTTCATTATTCTACTTTAAGACTGGCATCCAAACTGGAAAAAAGGCTTGTATGGGAAAAATTAATCAAATAAGAGTTATTATGATTTAGCTGAAATTTAATTATCTCCATATAAAAGCAAATTCCTTTAAAATAAACACTTCATTTTAAAGTTCTGGACAGTGAGAAGGGGTCAATTCATGCAGGAGGAAAAACTGATCAAAACTAGCTAAGTTAAAGCTAGTATTTTGTAAGCCTGCCAGTCATGAATGTTTGATGTATTTGTAGTATCCTGTATCTGGTTTCCACTGTAATCCAGTGTGAGTGCTAGGATATCTGTGGCTGTTAGTGGTGTATCTCCTATCACAGCAAATGACACAAAAATATGACTAAACTTATGAAGCTGTTCTAGCTGCTACCAAATGCATGAAGTATAAATTGCAAAATGCCAAGCACTTTCTCTGCCCCTGCCAAACAATCTTGTCAGGCATAATGAGATTTCTGTTCACACTCTGTAACCTCATGTAACCTGGACTGATTGGATTTGGATTATCCCTGTGAGTGCTGTGTGGACCTGTCATTGGCCTTTTTGCCCTGAGGTGACTTGAAAACACTTGCTAGGCTGCGTCCCAAATCTTTTAGGGTTACTCTTCAGTCACCTAGGTACCTGAGCAGCCCTAGTACAGGGGAAGCCTCACACTGTTTCTAACCCACTCTGGTGCCCTGGGTCTCTACTCCAGCTCCTTCTTCCATATCATTCGTTCTGGGCTGGCAGTGAGGAGAGAGAATGTGTAACAGACATTTGTTACACATTTCATAAACCAGATATTTGGATTCTGCTGTGCTTACCAGGCTTCTTCCTGTTATGTATGCGGCACAAAGAGTAAGAAAGACATATGCACCTTTTGCTTCCTATATTTGAAGTTTATCTTCTCTTTCACACTGGTTTGGACCAATAAAAAAGATAGTTTTTAACTCAGATATTTTTTCCCTTTACTTACTCATCTCTTCCAAAGACTGTTTAGAAATTAAATAAAGAAAGAAGTAAAGGTCTGTTTTGTTTGATTAAAGTACTAAGTAAGCCTCTACAAATTCAGCAAGATCCAATGTCACAAGACATTGCCTCCAAACAAGCACTGGTCACCATCAAGGAATTTAGTAGCAGCTGATAAAAGACATCTGATATGATATATGGTTATTTAGAATGACAAAGAATCATATTTGAAAATTTCTAACTATTAAAAGTTTCCAAAATTGGAAAACAGTAAATATTGAAGTGCCATAAAGCAATGGGTACAGGACCCTTCATTAATGCCAGAGAAAAGTGATGGGAAGGATCTTTGTGATTACATGAAGAGATGGCTTTTCTGATACGGCTACATGTGGGCCATTCAGGTAAGTATTGATTAGATGTCTTTTTTTGGTCTTTCGTTAGGAATTCAATTACCCAAGTATTAGAAAGTCCAACCCCAAAGAAACTTTTGGGATAGGGAGGAGAAAGAATAAATACATGCTTAGACCAGATATTTTTACTTATTCATATTGGCAGCTCTCACAATTCTGTAACCTGTGATTTTTTTTTCTGTTTCCTTAAGAGTTTTTATTTTATATGTGGAAATGTTTTGGTAATTTCATTTTGAAGGAGGTATTATTGTGATTTTTTCTTTCTTCTGGTTCTCAGGGTGAGACATGGAGAACTAACCAGCACCTTTGTATCCTCTCAGTGTTTGTGTTGGGCTTGCTTGGCAAAGGATTGAATATTCTGGCCAGGTCATACCATGATTCCTGTGTTCAATTCTGTATGTGACACCTCTGCTTCCTCTGCTGAGAACATGTATAGTGACATTCCCTTTTCAGCTTGTCATGCTGGATTACAACAGGATGTCAATAATGATATTCCTTCATGCAAACGTTAAAGATTCTCACTCTGTGTTTCCTCTCACTCTTTTCCTCACTTCTGTCCCTTTCTTTGCTCAGGATGTTTTGAGGGGTCATAAACACAGATCCAGTAAAACTAATGAAGAGTCGTATGTATTTTCTTGGTTGTTATCACCAGAAAAGTTTGGCATCTTAAAAAAAATTGCCAAAGACTACCACAGTGTTGTTAATCTGGCTGGAAAAATTAACCATATTGGGCAGAAAATCAAGCTACTTACTGTCTGAAATGAATATAAAACTGTATTTTACCTGGCCATTAAAAAGGTTTTTAGATTACTTTTAGTGAATGAGCAGAATTTTAAACACTTAACACCTGAACTGCCTGAGAGATTGGGAGGTGTTTGAATGAAATACTAAGGACACATTTCTCAAAGATATGCCAGTAGAATTTGAAGTCAATCTTCTGCTCATTGGCTGTGGCATCAGGATACTGTTCCTGACTTTACTGAAGGAAAAGCTAACCTGTGATTTACAATGAATCAAAAAGCTACCACATTTTTCTGCAGTGATGAAGAAGTATTTGTGAAATGCTCAGTTACTCCTTCACCTAGGTGGTCACTGGTCGCAGTTTCTTTGGTGCTGCTCAATACTCTGTGGAAAAAAGGAGTCTAAATCAAAGAAAATATACCGTGCCATGGGTAGGTACAGTGTGACATCCTTTGGTCATCTCCTTCCCTAAAGTACTGGCAACTGTGAAATTGCAGTTGAAATTGTTACCAAATTTCTGTGCCTTTCCTGTGTTTTTATTAATTAGAAACATAAAGTAATTCTTTGCTGTATGTTCAGAAGATGCTCCATCTATGCTGTCTTATTCTTTTGTTGTAGTCTTTGCTCTCTTTTTCCCCTGAAGGTATTTATTTTAATATTCTGAATTGTGGCTTTTATCATTCATTCTTTTTGACATAAAACTATGCTCAACTGACACGAATGAGCTTATAAACTTTGTTCATGCTGTCACATTTTCCTGCTCTCATCAGAGAAAAGTGAGTAATCTCCGGTGAATAATTTGTTAAATTTAGCCTCTTTTTCCTCTCCAACTATATGAGTTCCTCAAATGCTTCTATTATTAGACAATGTGGCACAAACACTCTGGGCTGTATTTCATTTAGTGGATATGAATATTCAAAATCTGAGCTATTTAGTTTGGTAGAAAGACGTCACAAAAAGGACAACATAGTATTTCTTCTTATTATTTTTCAAAACCATCTTAGTCAGTTAAAAGCTTAAGTTGTCATTGTGCTTGTTATGGTGAAGACTGAAATTAAATTTCTTTTCTAAGAAGCATTGTTTATGTGCTATTAACATTCCTAAGGTAATTGCTTTGATGACTTTTCATCCTGAGTTTCCTGAACACAGCACTGGTTGCTGCAGCTTGTATATCTAACAAAGCCTATTCAAAATTTTTTGAGTTTCTTATTTGTACTTTTCTTAGTTTGTGTGGAAATCTGATTTCTGTGACATGATGTATGGAGATTTGGGATATTCTTATGCCAAGACTCAAATTAAAACATGGTAATGATGCTTATTTATGACAATGTTGTAAAACTATATAAAGAGTCAACACAAATTGTGAAGGCAGCTTAGCACAGTGGGAAGATACACATTTTTAAAAAATACTTTTAATTCAGGAAAGGAGACTGCTGCATTTCAGCTTATGCTTGCTTCTTTATCTGTCTCGAGCAATGATTACATGCAAAATGAAGACTTGAAGAAAACTTTTCCACAACTGCTCAACTTGCCGTATTTGTAGGAACTGAGATCTAGGATTTACTGTACCTATTTGAATAAATACAATTGTTGTCTCAGGTGCTCTATTTAGTGAGCAGAATGAATGCTGTGTTTGCAGAACTACTTGATTTATTCTGTACAAAAAAAAAAAAAATTGGAAACCATGCTCCTGCACTTTTCATGCATTGCTGTAAGATATTCTTTCATGACTGCTGTAAGATATTCTGAAAGTTACAACTCTGAAAATTCTTCCCAACTTTCTTCCCTGCCACTTGAGTGCAGGAACATACCCAAGTTCACAGACATACTTTATTATGAAGAAGATCAAAATTATTCAGTTTTGATTTTCAACTTGTTTAACCTGGGAGGGAAATTAAAAAAAAACACCCAACCAACCAGCCACCCAAAACCCATAAAAAACAGTATCCCTTGAAGTTCTAAGCCATCTGCAGAAGAACTGAAGATGGAAACTAATTTGGGAATGAGATCAATAGTCCAGCTGAAATGCATCTACACCAATGCACAATGCGGGTAACAAACAGGAGGAGCTGGAGGGCACTGTGCAGCAGGAAAACAATGACATAGTGACCACCATGGAAACATAGTGGGATGACTTGCATGACTGGAGTGCTGCACTGGATGACTACAAGCTCTTCACAAGGGACAGGCAAGGAAGGAGAGGTGTTGGGGTGTCTCTGTCCATTAGGATGTGTTTCAACTCTACTGTGCTCAAGGCTAGGGATTATGAGGTTGAGTGTCTTTTGCATAAGAATCAAAGAGAAGTTTGATAAGGCAGATATTTTTAGAAAGGACAGGTCAGCGAGGTGAAGTGGTGGAGTTGCTCTTTATGTGAGAGAGAACCTGGCCTGTATTAAGCTTGGTCCAGGGAGAGACAATGAGTTGAGAGCTTATGGGTAAGAATTAAGGGACAGGCTAAAATAGGTGACACTGTTGTGGGTATTTACTACAAGCCACCTGATCAGGAGGAGGAAGTTGATGAGGCTTGAGGCTTTCTACGGGCAGCTGGAAGTAGCCTTGACATCATAGCCCCTGGTTCTGGGGGACTTCAATCACCCTCATATTTGTTGTTGGGACAGCACAGCTCGGCAGACACAGACCAGGAAGTTCCTGCAGATTACTGATGACAGTTTTTGATGCAAGTTGGTGTAGGAGCCAGCAAGGAAAAGTGTATTGCTGGACCTTGTCCTATCAAACCAGGAGGGACTGACTGAAGACATGAACATTGGGAGGAGCCTTGCCTGCTGTGACCACAAGATGGTGGAACTCAGGATACTGCATGGAGGAAGCAAAGCAATAAGCAGCACTAGGTCCCTGAACATCCAGACAGCTAACCTCAGCCTCTCCAAAGACCAACTTAGAGGGATCCCATGGGATATGGGCTCTAGATGAGAAGGGGGTCCAAGAGAGCTGAACAACTGGAAGGGCATCGGCAGCAGTACGTTAGCACCAAAAGGAAAACTATGGGAAATGTAGGGCTCCTGCTGAATCGGAGGCATGTTCTGGTAACAGAAGATGCAAAAAAGGCAGAATTACTGAATCCATTTTTTGTCTCAGTCTTTACTTAGACTGACCCTCTGGAGTCCCAGACCTCAGAAGCAAAAGAGGAAGGCTAGAGAAAGGAGGATTTCCCCGGGCTGTAGAGGGTTTGGTTAGAGATCAGCCAGGCAGACTTAGCATCCATAAATCCATGGGCTCTGCACCCATGGGCTGTGCACCCATGGATGCCAAGGGAGTGGACAGGTGTTGTTATGTTCTCCACCATCTGTAAAAATTATGGAGAAGAGGAGAGGTGCCTGGTGTCTGGAGATAGGCCAATTTTACTCCCATCTTCAAAAATGGTAAGAGGTAGGACCCAGGAAACTACCAGCCAGCCAGCCTCACCTCAGTTCCTGGAAAGGTGATGGAACAGATCATTCTGGAGATCATAAAAAAGCATGTAGAAGACAAGAAGGTCATCAGGAGTACAGGAGTAGTCAGGATGGATTCACCAGGGGAAATCATGCTTCACTAATCTGATAGACTTTGATGGCATGGCAAGATGGGTAGATGAGGGAAAAGCAGTGGATGTTTTATATCTTCAGTTCAGCAAAGTTTTTGATGCTGTCTCCCATAACATCCTCATAAGTAAGCTCAGGAAATGCGGGTTAGAGGAACGGACAGTGAGGTGGATCAAGAACTGGCTGAAGGCAGAGCTCAGAGGGTCATGATCAGTGGAGCAGAGCCCAGCTGGAGGCCTGCAGTCAGTGGTGTTCCCCAGAGATCAATATACTTGTATGATGTTAGTACTTCCTATTTCTACTTGAAATATATAGACCAATACAAGTAGGATCCAATTTGCCTTCTTTCTTGGCTGAATATTATTGAAAGTAAAACATGAATTGTGCTAATTCATAAATAAAGGTATTTCCACTCTTTGATTTATGGAAGTTGCTACTAATCACCTTGCCATTCTGGTATTAAATTTTCTCCACATCTTCTGCACAATGCTATGTAGGAATACGCTGGAGGGAACAAGAACTTTCCAGCCTGTAATGCCCTGGAGTGCCCTGTTTGTGATGAGTGCAGAGGCCTTGAGGTGAAGGGGGAAATAATCTATTTGTGAAAGTCTGTTGACTGGAGATATTCAGGATTGAAGCTGTACAAGTTCTGCAGCTTGGGGAGAAGTAGAGTGGGCCTAGCTTCAATCCTCCCACTCATGTCACAACTCCTGGGAAGTAGTACCCTGGACTTCTCTCAGGTGTGTGTGGACACTTAGTGCCCAGGATGGCCAACTCTACAAATCAGTTGCCAGTCGTGTTGCTGGTGCTGGAGAATTTGTGTGGAGCCCCGACAGTTTTGTGAATACCAGCTCCTTGGGCAGGGTGATCCAGCTGCTCAGCCTGGGGTGGGGAACATGCTGCTCTGTGTTCTCTTGGCAGTGCTGGCTGTGGGGTGATATAAAAAGGGCGAATGAGAAATTTTATTGTCAGCAGAGAGAAGGAGGGGAAAGATTTCCCACTGACACTGGAACCACCAGGGAGCTGCTGTGTTATCTAGAACATTACTCCACAAAGAATGTCAAGTTGTGGGGCTTTTTTCATCTGCTGTGTGGGTCTGCAAGAGAACATACCTTGTGCAGGTCTTAGCACCATTCTTCTTTGGCAGCCCAGATTGCCCTTTCCTCTTGAAAAGCTGATATTAATTTCAAGCCTAGTTTGCCTAGGAAATGAGTTAAAAACAGTTCCTGCGACTACATTTGTCTCCAGATCCTTCTAGTGTTTTAAATCTTTATTTATTTTTGTTTTAAAACTGTGTTCTGCTTCATGCACCTGCTTGAGTGACCTATACAAAAACCAGGTGAAGCTAGTTAAAATGAGGAAAACCATAAAACTAGCTGAAGAAAGAAATACTTTCAAGTGTACAAAGTAAAGAAAATGGAAGCATAATTCTCTCTAGTGTCTTTTGATTCTAGATACCTTTGGTGTTATTTGTAACAGAAGGAGTTGAAAAGCATGTAGACAGAGTGTGATCTTTAAGCTCTTGGTCTTGAATGAAGGGTCTTGAACCCCTTAAAGAGTCTTGAATAAGACCAGGTACAAGATGCAGACAAAGATTAGAAAAAGAAGAAAAAGTGAAAAAAAAAAATAGGAAATAGGGCAAGTCTCTGGAGGCCAGAGAAATAACTAATGCAATGCTCCAATTACTTTTGAAAAGGATCTAAAAGAATTGCAGGAAATTAGACCAGTCAGTTTGACATCGATTTTTTAAGTCTCAGAAGTATTTTTAAAGGATCACATGTGGATACATTCAAAAGCACAGCTTGAGAATAGATAATCAGTGTGGCATAAGAATAGGGTAATGAGGTTTAAGTAATTTGTTTATATGAATTTACATGTATCTGTTTTAAAAATATTACCATGTGAAACAGTGGGAGAGCAATAAACAATATGAAAAAGTGGAACTATCTGAAAAAATCTCCCTTTGATTTAAGAACTAAGGTATGAAGTCCTCAGAATAGAGGAGAATATGGCAAGTACAACTGACAACTGACTAAGGCAAACAGAGGAATAGATGTCTTATTTTTGGCCCTTGTAGGAGTAGTTCCAGTTCACAAGTCATCAATACCAGAAACTTCTGGCAGGCACCTGATATGGTTTCAGAAGCTCCTGGTGATCTTGTGTGAAGTATTTGCGCTTGTGTGTCAGGTGTGTTTAACACAGACTACCAGAAAAATGGTGCCTTTTGTTAAAGGACTGAGAAAAAATTCCCACTAGAGAAAAAAACATGCATCTAAAACATGTTTTCTGATTTCAAAAGCATTCAGCTTAATGTGTGGGCTATGTGTATGGTTGGTGGAGCATGGAGAGGAGAACTGATGGAACTGGAAGCGGTAGAGAAGAAAGTGCATAAGCAAAGGATGGATCTGAATGTGTGAATGATGTAATTATTTGGTATTTGCATAAAAAGAATATGTGGCCTTACAGAATTTTTGGAAGCAATGCCCAGATCTTAATAGGCATGGCTGAGAGCAGGGAAGAAGGGCATTATCAGAGGAATCATTTCAGTGAAGTGTAAGACCCCCTGTAGGGATTACAATGAGACACATATGTCTGATATAAAACTCACTCCTGTATGCTGAGAGCAATGACAAGAAGGTTTATCTGCTTTCAGATGCTGCTGAATTAGAAGCCATAGGACTCTGTAGGAAGATGAGAAAACAATTCTGTCACATACATAGATAGTAAGCTCTTCAGGTAATATTCAAGTCACAAAACTGGGATGAAGATCTGCATTTTAAACATCCCAAAGCTTCCCTATATACATAGAAAACACTTACAGAAACTCAATTCAGTTCAGATTTTTCAAACTCAACCAAAAATCAATCTTTCTCTAAGGGCTGAGTAGTACACAGGACCATAGTGATGAAAAATGCTGTACACCAGTAGGTGTAAGTTGATGTTCATATTAACCTTCTGCAGCATTTGTCATCAGGATGATTGGATCATTCTTTTTTGACAGAATCATAGAATGGCTTGAGTTGGAAGGGACCTTAAAAACTACCTTGTTCCAAACTACCTGCCATGGGCCTGGACACCTTCCACTAGACCACAGTCCCGTCCACCTTTTCCTTGAACACTTCCAGGAATGTGGACGCACAACCTCTCTGGGCAACCAGTGCCAGTGCTTCACCACCCTCACAGAAAATAAACTTCCTAATATCTAATCTAAACCTGCTCTCTTTCAGTTTGAAGCCATTCCCCCTTGTCCTGTTGCTCCTGTAAAGAGTCTCTCTCCATCTTACTTGTAGGCTCCCTTCAGGTACTGGAAGGCTGCAATTAGGTCACCCCAAAGCCTTCTCTTCTCCAGGCTGAACAATCCCAATTCTCTCAGCCTTTTCTCACAGGAGATGTGCTCCTTTCCTCTGTTTTTATGGCCCTCCTTTGGACTCTCTCCCTGTCCTTCCTGTGCTGGGACCCCAGAGCTGGATGCAGTGTTCCAGGTGGGGTCTCACCAGAGCAGAGCAGAGGGGCAGAATCCCCTCCCTGGCCCTGCTGCCCACGCTGCTTTGGATGCAGCCCAGCATAATTGGCTTTCTGGGCTGTGAGTGCCCATGGCTGGGTCATGTCCATCCTCTCCTCCACCAGCACCCCCAAGTCCTTCTCCCCAGGGTTGCTCTCCATCTGTTCATCCCCTCACCTGTGTTGATACCTGGGGTTTCCCCAACTCAGGGGCAGCACCTTTTACTTGGCCTTGTTAAATCTCATGAGGTTTCCATGGACCCACTGCTTGAGCTTGTTGAAATCCCTTTGGATGGCATCTTGTCCTTCAGGTGTGGCAACTGCACCACCCAGCCTGGTGTCACGTGGACTTTTGCTGAGGGTTCATTGATCCCTTTGTCTCTGTCATTAATAAAGATATTAAATAACACTGGTCCCAATATAGACCCTGAGGGTCTTGTCACTGATGTCCATCAGGACTCTGAACCATTGACAACTATTGTCTACATGTGACTGTCTAGCCACTTTCCTATCCTTATAACTGTCTACCCATCAAATTGATCTCTCTCCAGTTAAGAAAGAAGGATGTTGTGGAGGCCCATATCAAAGGCTTTACAGAAGTTCAGCTATGACATCTTCCCTTGTCCACTGATGTAGCCACTCCATCAGAGAAGGCCACTGGATTGGTCAGGCAGGACTTGCCCTTGCTTAAACTGTGTTGGCTGTCTCAGATCACTTCCCTGCCCTCAATGTGCCTTAGCACAACTTCTAGGAGGATCTGTTCCAGCATCTTCTCAGGCACAGAGGGGAAGCTGCCAGGGTGGTAGTTCCCAGGGTTCTCCTTTCTACCCTTTATAAAGATAGGTATAACATTTCCCCTTTTCCAGTCCCCTGAGACTTCACCTAAATGTCATGACTTTTCAAATGTCAGGGAGAGTGGCTTGGCAACTGCCTCAGCCAATTCCCTCAGAACTTCGGGATGCATCTCGTTGGGTCCCATAGACTTATGTACGTTCAGGTTCCCTAGATAGTCATGAATCTGACCTTTACTTAAAGTGGGAGGGACTTTGCTGTCCCAGTCCCCACCCTTCTGTCCATCCACTCAAGAGTCATGGAAAGAGCGATTGCTAACGAGGACTGAGCAAAAATGTTGTTGAACACCTTGGCCTTCTCCTCATCTGTTTTTCCAAGTTTACAAGCATTGTTGTTCTGCATATGGAATGGTAAAAGTAAGCTGAGCTATATGGTTAGCCACTTACTGCTTTAAACTAATTAACAATCTGAGCTGGACATATTAATAACAAAGGGATAGAGGGTAAATCCAGGCAAACCGTTAAGTTCTCTGGGAAACATCAGTGCTGTATGTGAATTCAAAGCAACTGCTCATACTGCATTTATGTGGCCTATGACACAAAAATCGACTGAAAAAGATGAGTGAGAATATGTAAGAGAAACAGCCTTCTTGAAAACAAGTTCAGTGAAGAAGAAGGGGGAGAAGGTGCTCCATGTGCCAAAGGTGAGATTCCCCTGCAGGCTGTGGTGCAGACCATGGTGAGGCAGCTGTGTGCCTGCAGCCCATGGAGATTCATGGGGATGCAGAGATCCACCTGCAGCCCATGATGACCCAATTTCAGAGCAGCTGGATGCCTGAAGAGGATGTGAGCTCATGAAGAGAGGAGCCTGCACTGGGGCAGGTTCCAGGAAGGGCCGGTATCCCCAAGGAGAGAAGCCCACACCAGACCAAGCTTACTGTCAGGGCTTGTGATTGCTTGGAGGACCCACAGTGGAGCAGTCTGTTCCTGAAGGACTGCATTCTGTGGAAGGGACCACATTAGAGCAGCTCATGAAGAATGTCAGCCTGTGGAAGGAGACACACTGGAGAAGTCAATGGAGGACTGTGTGCTGTGGGAGGGAACCCATGCTGGAGCAGGAGATGGGTGTGAGGAGTCCCACCCCTGAGGAGGAAGGAGTAGCAAAGACAGCGTGTGATGAACTGACCACAGCCTCCATTCCCCACCCCTGAGGTAGAGAACTTGGGAGACGCCTTGAGTCCAGGAAGAAGGGATGGATTGAGGAAAGGTGTTTTAAGGCTTGGCTATATTTCTTATTATCCAACTCTAACTTGATTGGTAATAAGTTGTTTCCCCATGTTGAGTCATTTTTGCCCATGACAGTAGTTGGTGAGTGATGTTTTCCTGTCCTTATCTTGAGCCACAAGCCTTTTGTAATATTTATTCCTCTCTGTGCAACTCAGGAGGGGAGTGACAGAGTCACTTTGGTGTGCACCTGGTGTCCAGTCAGGGTCAACCTACCGCAGGGCTTTATGCAGTGTAACAGTTTTCTGTAGCCGTCTGTCTCTCTTTTCCCTGAAAAAACCCTGTGATTTAAAGGAATATTTTTGACTTGGTTGGCCTCAGCTAAAATAGTAGCTATCTGGTTCCCTCTGTTAAAGACCATGACATTAGGTCATGCTTTTTCGTACATTTACAGATGGCTCTAGCCTCAAATGCCTGGAACCTTCTGTAATAATTTTAGCTGCTCTTTGCTGGTGTTCTCTGCTTATACAAAGTGTGATGAACTACACATTTTAAGGACACCTGGCAAGACCATTAGACTGACTTCTGTGTCATGTAGAGGTTCACAAAATCTAGTGCTGCATAGATAGGGGAGAAAGCAGACTCTGACACGATCTTGAGAGATTTCTGAACAATTCCTCATAACGGCAATTTTTGCCAAATCTCCCAATGTGAAAGCAAGTGCCTTAGACAGCAGGGACTCTTAACCCTGCCACTGGGACATGTAGCCACTTCAAATCCTGTATCTAACCAGAGTGGCTGTTGCCCTGTCTCCTGCAGTTTTCTATGTGTTCATTCTTTGATAAAGTTTCTCACACACTTTCTATAAACATAGCAATGTTTTAGTAACTGTAACTTTTGCTTACATTCCTTCTCCTGGGTGGAGAATGTTTGATGGACTGTTCTGTTAACTAATGAAGATGGAGGAGGTGGTAACCTCATCCTCCAATCCATGGTTATTCCTAAAAACATATAAATATGAAAAGAATAAACAGCCAGGCCCTCTTTTCCTTCTGGCCTGCGACCTGTAAAGAAGTCGGTTTCAGAGTGCTTCTTTCATATCCTAGAGCGACAAGTGGCAAAATCAGGGAAGGTGACTATAACCAAGTTATATTTTAACCAGTCAGAGCTTAAAATTTAGTATTAATCAGTCATATTAATGCCATGTTTTTTTATGGTTCTCCAAGATGACTGAATGTATGGGAAACACTAAGTAGCTGGGTTGTGTGCTAGTGGCAAACTGGAATTTATAGCTTTCTGGGCTGAGAGTAGTTCACTCTGTGGTGCTCACCAAGCCCTCCTATCTGTATTTGTTTGACTCAAGCCCAACTGCAAAGTCCCAAATTCTCTTGCATCCAACATCACTCTTGGTCCGTAGTTGTTGTACTGCTGCCATCTCCACAAATAGCAAGTTACTTCCTAGGGGAGCATCTGCTCCTGCCCTTTGCTGGCCAGAAGCAGGGCAGGAGACTCTGTTGTAGCCATACGTGACCCAGGAGGAGGAAGGCAGTTGATGAGAATGTAATTCCCTGCATGGTAGATTCCTCACAGTCTACTGCCTTCTGGTGTAAAATCGTGTCCAAAAGAGAAGTGCAATCAAAGCCTTACATATTTTGCAAATCCTAGAGAAAAAACCAAACCAAGTCCACCTATTTACTTACTTTTCTCATCCAGTTATCATGACTAGATTCTTTGTTGATATCTCTCTCTGCAATACATAGTGTGATGATCTGCTTGTTCCCTTATGTGCTATGTGGGTTCTGACAACTCTTGTTTTATTCTCCAGGGATTACCAGAAAACCATTAAGTATATTATTAAGGTTAAAATATTTATTATCCTAGCCCAATGGTCAGATTAGGAAAAGGAAAATCAGAATATAAATGAACAACTGATCCCATGCTTCTAGAATCAGAAAAAGTAAAAGCAGGATGAGAAAGCAATCCATGTGTTTTATTTTATGTACATACACTCAGTTTGGGAGGAGGCTAAGAGGGAAGGTTTTTTAAGACTTACATGTTGCACCCATAATTTCCAAGATTGATTCTTCACCATCTGGTTCCCTGCACAGTAATGTTTCATGATACGATTTAAATTTATAATAAAATCAGTGGTACCACCCAGGAGATAAGCCTCAGTTCACAAGCCTGTGTGCATTTTGGAGGCTCAAGGCTGATAAAAGTATCCCAGTTTCACCTTTATACTGGACACCCATACACTTGAGTGTCACCCTAAGGGCATTTTGTACCCTTGTCCTTTCTTCCCGCTTTCCTCTTCCCAGGGCTGACCTGCTGGGGTGATAGAAAAGTCAGCTTGTTATTCAGACCTGGTATGAGAGGGACTCTAGCGTGCATTGTACCAAACCTGCGTACCTGGTATTGCTGTAGTTCTTGCCCAAGAACTGCCTGACAGATGTGGAGTCAAGCACACAGCTCTGCATTTCTAAATTAGTGGCGAAGGTCCCTGCTGAATTTCAGTCTGACCTGAAAGCTTGAGAGCAACCATATGGCTGCCCTCCACAGACGAGGTTACTGCCTTTGGATTCAGTTGACTCTTCAGATTTGAGTAGTCTAATTAAATCTGCCCACTTCTCCACACAGATAATTATCAGCCTTTCTATTACTCATGTTACTGCACAACATCCCCTCTTGATGACTTTATTCATTTCAGACAGGGACAGCAGGTGCCAGATGGCAAACCGATGCTGTGTGATACTCGGTATTTCTATCACTTGGTGCTTAGAGTTTCACCTTGCTCCTGTGCATTAGCCTGATGGGGATGATTGCTTGGTTTGCTTTAATAAGCGCTGGAGCATGGGAAGTGATAGTGTGTCATTGATTTGGAGGAGCAGTTTTTAAAGGCAGTGAACATTGTTACTGTGTATAGAGAAAGGGACTGGCTGTAGCCTCTTAGAGTTGCAAGGAAAAGAACAGCTTTCAATTTCAATGAGAATATTAAGCGCTCTTTAGGTTAGGCTGCAATTTAGTAAAGCAACCCTGACTCCAGGTTCAATTATAAAGGCCACATTTTTCCTCAGAAGGAAGTTCGACAAAATAGGTGGCGTTCACTGCTTGCCAATGGTAGTAGCAGCTGTATAGGAAGTCACAGTGGCCACTAGAAGGTGCATTTTGCATTTATTTTAAGCATGCTTTGCAACCAAAGACAATGGGTGGGGGTAAGTCTGTTTTCCTTCTGAAACTGTAAATTACATGAATAAAAAGAAAAAGAAAGAAATTGAAACATGAACAGACAAAGACTTTGTTTATTTATTGCCAGGAGAGACCCATTACGATTCAGCGCTGTGTTTCCATGGCATCCCAGAGGCATAAACAGAAAATACAGGCTAATGCATTCAGTTAGACAGAGATTTTAAAGTCTAATGCACAATCTAAATATATATCACATATGCCCACTATTTATTTATCTATTCTATATATTGCAGTGAGACGGAGAACCCGCTAACTATTCCAGGGCTCTAATCCATTTACATACATACCTCCTGCAGATGTCCAGTACTTGTGTGGGATATATGTAGGCAGTGTTAGTTGGTTGCCTTTCAGATTCCTCTCATTTCTCTCCATACCATTCTTGACTTTGTTACTACTCTCATATCCGTAAGTATCTCTCTAGTATTTCTGGTTAGTAAGCCCAAAGCAAGTTCAAAGATCCAGCCCTTCAAGACTGAATTCTGCTTAATCCCTTCTTTCTGGTGGGCTAAACATCCCTGCCTGTTTATTGAGTGTTTCCATTTGAGACTACAAATGCCAAGGCTTATGCCATTTCTCTCCTGTTGGTTTATAAACATCCTTTCCAAAGCTGAACAAAATGTCTTAGCAAGATTATTCTTTCACCTGGCAACTCATAGTTTAGCTTCAGTGAATAACAACTATAAAAGCTCATCTCACAACCAAAAGCTTATAAATAGTGTGGAGCTGACAGCACCTCCCCTTCCATCAGATTTTCACCTGTTTTTGTGGGGTATGAGAAGAGCTTCTTCATAATGCTGCAAGAAGGCTGGAAGGGTATACTAGAGTAAAAGATTACCTTGAAGGGAGCATTTTAGGCTGCCTTTCCTGTGCAAGATCTTCAGGTTTGTCAAACAGCCTCTCAAAGGCTCATTTGGTGCCTGAGTCATTTAAAACGCTACTAGAGGGAGCGCTGTAGGATGCCACATAAGGCACTCTCTGGACTTGTCTGTTGCACAGAAATGCTTTTCAAAGGGGCTGTTCATTTGAATAAATGCCTTGGTTCATGTCAATTTTCTGCAAGCATTTAGAGATTCTCTGGGTTTTGGTAAATATTTCTCAGTGAAAAGGAGTTTACTAATCCCACAAATTTAGCAACAAAACATCTCTTTGTGCCATTATTTCATTCCTTGTAAAATCTTGTAGCTACTACTCAGAAAGCAGTGGCACAGTTAACCAGAAGATCTCATGAAAGGTCAAGGCACAGTCTGTAAGTAAGCCACCATCTAAATATAATTTGTCCATGTCAATAACTCCTCTTGCATCATCTTAGTGTCACAGTGATCTGCTACACCGGGCTATCAGATCTGAGACTGGGGGAAATTCAGACACACTCTAAATGCCCATTCAGCTCAGGGCTTTCTTCAATCTCTGAGCCTGAAGGCCCTGGGGTCCTCAGCCCTGGGATTAGCCATGTCTCTGAGAGTGTGGTGTGATGGGAGAAGGGGAAGGTTTCTAGTGGAATTCTGACAGTCTTTCTGTAAAAGTTTGCTAATCATTAAATAAGCAGCAGCTTTGAATGAAATGTCAATATGTTAGAAATATCTCAACCACTAATATTTAATGCCACCTTTCTTAAGCGCCAATTTGCTGTGTTGTGGTAAAGTTACGGAAGAGGAGTTGGAGGTATTTTGTAAACAGTTATTTACCTTTTCTCTTGAAATGGGAAACTTAAATTCCTTGGGAAAACATAGCTTGGGAAGGAGTGAAATAACCCAGGGTGTTTTTCCAAGTAGCCTCTTTCTTGTGAGATCCATATGTTCGAGATGGGCAATGGAACAGAAAATGGAGAATGATTACACAAAGGAGAATAAAAAGAGGTAGATGGTCATGAAGACTATCCCTGTAGTCCAAAGGATTTCTGTTTTAATCCTTGGCAAAGAAATATAGAAGTACATTTGTAAATGTTTTTTAGCATTCTTTTCTTGTATTAGAGAAAAAAGGAAATAAATTCAAGGGAAGAATAAGGGAAAAAAATTTAGAAAAGAGCAAGTGTCAGGGTAGGAGGGAACACAATGAAGGAAGAGCAATGTAAAAGGAGTTTTGTAAAAGTGGTGAAGAGGAGCCAAAAGAAATAAAAATTATCCATATTCTCAAACAGATCTTGCAATTCTTCATCCTCTCTTTTGTTTACATATAACAGTGTCGTAATAGAAACTTCTCTGACCAGAGCTGATCTGCCTTGAAACTGTTTTATTGAAACAAAATTTATTACACATAAATGATTAATTGTTATAAATAATTAAATAATAAATAAGCATTCCATCACACACATTATGTATTCTAATTGAAAATAGTTCTTTAGGGCTTCTTCAAAAGACTGTTTTGTCCTTCTAGGAGGTAGAACCTTAGGAGAAGACATTGCAACATAAAGCATAGCTTGCACATGGTGGAAAAGAATGCTCCTTCTGCAGCAGAATGTTACAGAAGAAAGTATGGTTGATAAATTTTAGAATCCAGTTTATAATCCAGACTGACTTTATGATCTGTTTTGTAAGATGCAAACTGTCTTCTTCT
Source organism: Daphoenositta chrysoptera (assembly GCA_013397915.1). Lineage (NCBI taxonomy): Eukaryota > Metazoa > Chordata > Aves > Passeriformes > Daphoenositta > Daphoenositta chrysoptera. The sequence goes on along the minus strand of VZRO01005482.1, from coordinate 188,604 downwards.
TAAGCTAACAGGATTTTGGTTTGTTCATCTCTTGCATAATCTACTGCTGGATCAAGTGCGCTATCATAAACATCCACTAGACAATTCTACTGAAATAAATTCCATCTGTGTAACTTATGTTGCAAGGTTAAAGTTACACAGTAAAAATAGCACAAAAAGCGATCTTGCACAATGGCTTCCACAGAGATTTGTAACTGCAAGTGAGAACTGAGTTTAGTATTCTGTTTCTGGACAGAATTGTCAGAGACAGCTCAGGAGAGAAGGCAGGAGCTTAAAACTAACCCTATTGAGCTTTCGTGCAAAAGAAATGGAATAGCTTCTAAAACAAGTTTCAGAGGAGTAGCCAACTTGCATCAGCATTTCCCTCTGGGCTCTCTGAAGTCTGATAAGGCTACATACTGCACTGCTGAAAGGTGGATACTCTCACAGGACCAACAGGGATGTTTTCTGTTTCCAAGTTTACTGCCAAGGCTCTGGAATTAGGAGATGCTAACTTGAGCTATTTAATACTTCTAACACAGCTACTGTTGCTGCTACTAATATTAAAGATAATGAAAATATTATCAGTTTTCCATGGATTTAGTATTTGGGAATGAAATAAGACCTGGAAAAGCTTCTATGCAAGAGCAGGAGGAGGAATATCTGGGTCTGAAGAACAAATTTAGGTGGGGTATGAGACGGACACTGAGCTCAAGTTAAGCGAGTGAGGGGCTTGGACAGCAGATTCCTGGGTTTGAATGGGCTACTGCTTGTGGCCACAAATCTTGCCTCCCTTCTGCTTCATGTCTGGCAGTGGGAAAATGGTTTTTCAGGGATAACCACAGCAGGGCCATCTCTGTGGGTGCTGATCACCTCTTTTCATCCCTTGGTTCACCCACTGCTGTCTGAATACAAGGTTCATAGTACCTCAGATAAGACAGATCCAATTTTGCTGAAAATTGTGAGTTTTGTTTTTGTGGGAGTTACTTCATGTGAACTGTGTGAAGCTTTGAAGTGGATTTGGCCTCAATATTCCAATTATTTTTGACTCTAAAATACTAGAGAATTTGAGAAGGTCAATTCTCAAATTGAATTTGATATGTTGAATGTTGATATGCAGACATGAAAAAGATGGTAACCTTATGGCCTAATTTCTAGCTTCAAATGTGTTGGTCCAAGTCTCATTAAAAATTAGCTAGACATTTACATTTAAGACAATAGTTTTAATTTATTCAAAGTCGAAGTCACAATTTGAGCACTCTGGAATAGAATCCAGATATGAACACATCTCATATTTGTGATACAAAGAGAATACTTTTTATATTATGTTTATGACTTTTTTGAAATGAATGGGCAACAGAGAAGGAGATCAAAAGGTTTCATGTCTTTATACTCTCTTAATTGTGATGACTGACATTTTCACTGTCTTTCAAAAAGAAATGAATTATTACTACCACCTGCCTATTAAAACAGCTTACGTAGATTGGTTATTGTTTCAAATTATACGTGTTATGCACTGCTGCATACTTAAACACTCAACTACTAATATATAACAGAAATTCTTTAGATTTAGACTTCAATTTTTTTTTCTCCAGATACCATTTTATGTCACTTCTTGCTACAAAACATAACGTTGCAACTTATGCCCCAAATCAGATGTTTAGAACAGAAAAATCAAGGACAATTATGCAATATATTTAGATTAAAGAGAACACGAAATTATCCAAGAATCTTGTGTCCTAGTTTTGCCTTTCTTTTGTGTTCAAATACAAGACCAGGAAGAGATATGAATGGGTGCTGGTTCTCTGACTTTCCACATTTGTAATAGTTTTGGCTGGGACAGTGTTAAATTTCTTCAGAATAATTAATGTGGAACTGTGTTTTGGATTTGTGCTGGAAACAGTGTTGATAACTTAGGAATGTTTTCGTAATTGCTGAGCAGTGCTTACACAGCATGAATGCCTCTTCTTCTCCTCACTCTGCCAGCAAGTGGGCTGGGGGTGCACAAGTTGTTTGGAAGTGATGGAGCTGGGACAGCTAACCCCAACTGAGATATTCCATGTGCCATGTGGTACCATGCTCAGCAGAGAAAGCTGAGAGGTGGAGGATGGTGGGGACTGCTGACTGTCAGGGGCAGGGTGGACACAGGTCAGTAGGTAGTGAGCAATTTTTTTCTCTTGCACTGTTTGTTTCTCTAGGTTTTGTTTTGTTTCCTTCTCTCTCCCCTACCCTCCTCCATACCTGCCCCCCTCTCCCCTTTTAAAAAAAATTATTAGTGTGTCTTTATCTCGACTCATGAGCATTTGCACTTTTATCCTTCTGTATCTTTCCTGATCATTCTGAGGGGAAGGATAGCTGTGTGGTTCTCAGCTGTCTGCTGGGGTTAAACTGCAACAGCAGCCTATGTATGGCATCTCATTGCACAGTTCTTTATTGAGTGAGCAAACTGGCTCCCTATGGGACATTGTAATGACTCTCAGTGCAAGCAACAAAGATTAGATTTCACCAGGTTTGCCTCTGTCTACCTTCAGAGGTTATACTGTCATTTATATACTATCATGCATCATATAATTATAAAATCACAGAATATACTGAGTTGGAAGGGACCCACAAGGATTATCAAGTTCAACTCTTAGCCCTGCATAGGATAACCCCAAGACTAACAGCAGGTGCCTGAGAGTATTGTCCGAATGCTTCTTGAACTCTGTCAGGCTGAGATTCTGAGTCAAGACAAGGTGAAACACGAGTTAGTCAATGCTAGGGTTATGTCAGTCATACAAACCCAGGAGCAAAGAGTATTGTGGAAAAGATGCAGAGACAATGCTGAATCTCAAAATAATCTCTTCATTTTCATACACTGAAAAGAAATAAAAAAATTTTAATAGTTCTTGTTGTTCTTATAGAGTGTCCCTAATTGGTATTTCCTGCCCAAGTAAGTTAAGCTTCAGCTGATGTTCAGTGGTGTAGCTTCACTAATGGCATTGGAGTTTGACTGGTGCACAACCATAGAAAGGCCAGTGCTCTCTATATTAATCACTGCAATATTAAGTTTGACTTGAGAGATGTTTGGTTCCTCTCAGTTTAGACTGTAAACTTTAGTTCAGAGAGTAAGAGAAAGTAAAAGAAGGGAATTGTGTCAAAACATGAATGGGTAAAAAATACAGTATTTTTGTGCCTAATGGCACTTGCAAGCTGTGGAATATTTCAGCTATTCAATACTCCCTTGTTTACATCACCTTGGGTTTTTTTAATTGCACATTTATGCATTACATTAACATTTCATGTGCTGCACACTGCATTTCATGGTGACACCAAAAATTAAATCCTACTACACTAAGCTGTGGATCAGACAACAATGAAAAGTGTTTTAGGAGCATTCTTAAAATGCTCCATCATTAGGCAGCAACACAAGGCGCTCCTTTTATTTTGGTAAATGTGTTCATAAAATATTTCTCACTTTCACTGTTTGCCACATTAATTTTGTATTTTATATAAAAAATTTAAACCCAAACAAATATTTTAAAATAAATGACATTTGTGAAGTGCTTGAAAGGTGCCACTTGACAGTTGCTGTTGATTTGTTGGGTAAGTAACAGGACTGGCAGCAGCCTGAGTTTATCTACCCCTTGGAATATGGAGCTGTAGGACACTAAATTTGGGGGCATGAAATGAGACAGCAGGAGAGAAGCTCTTCACTCAATAAATGGATAGGACTGAGCATCGTCCCTTTTCAAGGGCTCAGGTTCCATCTGAGACTCCAGACATGTGGTCTGCTCTATCCTCAGCATGGACCGCGCCACTTCATGGAAAGGGAAGCAGCTTGAAAGTGGTCTGTTGCTGCTTTCTTTGTCATGTACTGGTTTATAAGCTGGCTAAGTGCCAAGCCCCACGAAATCTGATATTTTGCGTAAGGCCAAAATAAAGAATATTGAGGAAAATGATGATACTGTGAGGCAAAACAGGTTCAAACTTAAAACAGTTGCTGTATAAAGAGAAGTTTATTGCTAACAGAATTAAAAGTAAAACAACAACAACAAAAAAGAAATTACAGCAAAGGCACACTCCCCTCTCTTTCAGCACTCCCCCCCCTTTTACCTGACTCACACAAAGGCTACTAAAACATGGGATTTTGGTCAGTATTGCAGTTCTTAAAAGCCCCGCCAATACTTAAGGAAAAAAGAGGTTTTTTCTGCATAACATGGTTCCTAAACTGCCACTAGCAAAAGACACACCTGAAAATTTTGCTGCGGTGAAAAACATCTCTTCCATGAAAATCTCAACAGTCTTTCATACTGCAATCATGGGCCTGACAGACATAGGGTTTTAGTCTTTTTAAGGATGAATTATTCTGGCCTGAAAACAAAGGCTTTCTTCTGCACAAATCTTTAAAAGCTTTTCACTGCTTCCTATATAGCCTGGCATGGGCACTTCTCACATCTTCACAAGCCGCACGTGAATTCCTCCTCTCCCTATGTACTTCAAATAGAATTAAAGAGATAACACAATGTGTGATATTACAGTTTTTTACCATGGCCTGCAGAAAGCATTTTTAAGGTACGCGCGAAAAACACGGTGCCGCCCTCCTTTCCCCGCCGCCATCTTTAGCTCCGTCCCACGTGACCCACTTTCTCTTTCTTTCCTGACCTTGGAGCCGCCATGTTCTTCTCCTCATGTGACTCGCTTTACTTTTCTCTCTCTTTTTGACATAGAAGAAAAGGTGACTTGGTTGGCTGCGTGTGATGATCTTTTCAGTTTAGTGCAAAGTGTGCTGGCTGCAGAAAGGAGGCTACACCGGCTCCTGCTGGCTCTGCCAGCCCTGCCTGGAGAGGAGAGGGACCCGCTGGTCCCAAGAAGCCGCGCCGGATGGGTTTAGCTGTGTGGTAGTCCAGGGCTGGTTTTAGCTGCCTGCAGCTCTGGGATAGTCTTCCCCCTCAGCGACCCGGGGTCCGTGCCATGGCGCTGGGAGAAGGGGAAGGGGCAGGGGCCCCAGCCCGGCCCGGCCAGGTCACCCCTTCGCGGAAAAACCGGAAACTAAAATCTGTATTTCCCGTGCCTGTGCTGCTTTAACTATACAATAATCACAAGAAGCAATTGGTCTAAAAGACTGTCCATCAACTATGTTCCAACCCACTAGAGAATTGGTGGTAAGTATAGGAAGAAAACATGCCCTACCTACATGTTTTAAAACATACATGCGATTTGTGTCTGTTTATGACCAAAGAGAAGAATGAGGCCAATGACTAGGCTAGCTGGAAGACAATGGCTGATGATGTGTCAGAGAACAGAACATCTTGCACGCAGGATTTGGGCACACTCCTCCTTAGGCCTGGTCAAATCCAGGGGCGCACAAAGAACAACCAGAATCTGGGCAGTGGCAGCCTGTGTGTTCAACATGCCTCTACCTTTCTCTGGGAGCCTTTTCTGCCATTTGGGCAGTACTGTGCGCTCTACTGCTGTGCAGGGAGCCTCTGTGGAGAGATGGTGGTGCGAAAGGGCAGTGGGGGACAGGATGAAGATGGAGAAAACTGAGAGGATGCTGACAGCGGAGAAGGCAGGAGGAACAGGGAAAGCCGAGTGCTGCCCAGACCTCTTTGGATGGTCAGCAGAAGCAGGAAGGGCTGCAAAGTCATGACATGGTACCCAGTGTTCCAGATCAGAAACATTTCCTGACGTGCTTAATATTTACTCACTCACCGAGGAAACATCCCAAAGAAAAAAACAATGTTTTTTATGTTGAACCTGAAACTGTGCATTAGCTGTAATGCGTTGGAACTGTTATAGGCTGTCTTGGATGCCTCCCATCAAAATGATGAAAACCAGGAACTTTCTTTGACCCTGGTGAATTGTGGCCACCATTGTGTGAATTTCTGTCCCAGATGGGTTAAAGTTCAGGGCTTCTATTCTAAAAACTTGGTGGTCTTTTACATGGGGAATGTTAAATTATTGATTTTGGTTTTCAAAAGGCAGAATTTTCAGTGGTTTTTCTGTAGCTGAAGTTTAACGAATTTCTTGTATTTCTTTGTCTTCACTGTTTTCAACCCAGATGTATAAGGATCTTGTTTCTCTTCTTTTTTTCCTCTTCTTTAACATACATTTTAGCATTTTTCTGCTTTTGGAAAGGTTCAATGCTTAGAAAGCACAGTTAATAATCAAAAGAATTTGCTTCAGTGTGAGGTCAGAGAACATTTCCAGTGCTCCTGCCAATGCATAGTCAGAACTTGAGTAAATCCCTCCATTGTATGCCCAGTGTTGGTGCCTTAAAATTATATGCTGGCCCCAGGTTGGCTCAGTACACTCATTGTGAAAAGTAATATTTCTTTAAAACTGAACCTGCTGTGTCTCACCATGTAATTTGTGTTTCATCACATGATACTGACATATATCAGATGTCTAACAGCTGAAGTGTCTAGTAGTAGTGGGTAACAATATCACTGTCTGCACATCCAGTTCTTGGGGGTTTTGAAATTATAATAACATTTTTTTCTTCTGTGGGAGAAATGGTCTAACCTGGTGAACTTTGCAAGTCTAAACAGACAAGGACTTTAATTTACTTCAGTTTTGCTAACTTTACAAGGAGCCCAGGTATCTGTGGTGCAAGCTAAATAATAACCATGATGCAACAGGATGAAAAACTACCCTAGCCACAATAAACCATGTAGCAATTATTAAGCTGTTTTCCAAATGAAATTTCTGAGGTGCTTCTAGCTTTGTCCTGTGTCAGGCTATGTCGTTTCATATAATACTGCCAGTTCCTTATTTTCCCTTTTTATCCTTGAAGAAAGATTGTTCACAAGGATTACTCTACTTTATTGTCCAGAAATATCAGCTATGATTAATACTCTGCCTTGTACAGTACATCATATTTTCCCTTTGGGGCACCAAGTGCAGTGTCCTTTCATACACCTTTGCATCCTGACAAACAGGTTCAGCTATATTGTGTTTACACAAGGACATATTTTCCAATGTCTACTGTCTGCACTCATTCTCAGATTGGACTGCAGTATCTAGGGCTTGAGGTAAATCCAAGTTAAGCAATACATGCCTATATGGCTGTTGAAAACTAAAATTTTAGACACTGTGTTGCATTATCCTGGCTTGCAGTTCACTACAAAGTGAAAACAAAACATGAAAAAAATAAGATCAGGGTCTGAGTTCTCATGATAGAATATATAGAAGACTGTTGCTAAAGAATGAGTCAAAGAAATATTCTGCATTCAGTGAATTAAATGCAAAGAAACCACAGTATTTTAGCATAGTGTTTAAAAGGACGTTCTTGTACTGAAGATGTAAAGCAGGATTAACCATCACTAGCAAACTGAGAAAATTCTTTCTTTACCAGTAGATACTCTCTGTTAATTCAAGGGCTGCTTTCTTTGTAATTCTTCAGTCTGTGTTAAATACCTTCTTTCCTTATTAAGTGATACAATGTGTATGAATAAGACCAAAAGCTGAAAAAATTAATGACTTTTATTCTTCCAGGAATAAAAGCAAAAAAGTACTCTTTCAGGAATTAAACTGTTCAGGGAAGTGAAGGTATTTCAAATGAGAAAAGAAGGAGGGAGGGAGGGAGGNAAGAAGGAGAGAAAGAAAGAAAGGAAAAAGAAAGAAGAATGAAAGAAAACAGAAAAAGAAAAAAGAAAAGGAGAAAGAAGGAAGAAGGAAGGGAGAGAATGGACATTACATGCATATAGGACATTTGTATGTGTTTGTAGGTGTGAATGAGTGCTGTGAGGAAAGAGTTAAAACTGGAAGGTTTGTCGTAGAGGGAAAATTTGAATAGTTTCCTATGAAGCCCTCTGATATATCAGGGCAGACACCAGACCCCACCCCCAACCCGCCCCCATCCCGGAGCGCTAGGATGAGCTAACCCTATGGGAGCCTGTATCCCTGTGCGTCTCTGCCGCCCGGCATTGTTAGCAAGGTAGTGAAACAAATCTCCTCTTTGCATTTCAGCTGTAGCTTGGTGGTTGCCCTGGTTACCTGTATGTGTCGATTCATACCATGAGTGACTTCAGTTACAAAAGCTAAGGCTATATGTCTCCCATGCTCATTTAATTTCATGACTGTCTGTGCTCAGCTCTGCTGTTTGGGGAATTATTTCATATAACCTAGGCTGTGTGTGAAACACCATGTGTTGCAAATCCATCAGCTCAGTGTGGATTACTCACTGGGCTCTCTTAAATGTTGTTCACTAAGGTCCTCTTACACAACTACTGCTTGTAAATCTGAATGCTTGTACTTCAGCAGCTACCATTTTTACTTGTCTACTTTGATTAAGTACCTTGAAGACAGTTTCTGGCTCAGAAGACTTGTGGTAGACAACTTTTAAGAGGAGGTTGCTCATACATCGACATGCCCGTGTCTGCTCACCATCTTTGGCCTCAGTTTCAGAGATAACCTTTTCCTTATCTCATGATAAGAACCTACGTAGCAGTGCAAAGCAGCTTTCCACAGTCGTTTATATTACCTCTCTGTACTTCCTTTTCGTTGTAGTACGAGTAATGATGACAAAGCATGAGATGTTTTTCCTCTTAATTACCCCACTGTTGTTCAGAGACTTCTGCCATTTGTGCTCATGTGTTTCTCTTCTTTGCCCGAGGGAGTTTTAAACACTTTTTTGGTCTTTTCCAGTTTTATATCACTTTTCCTTGATCCCACATCTGTCTGGGCTAAACCAACAGTCCCTAGGGTCATGTTTATCTTACTGTCAGTTTGCCTATCTGTTCTGCAAAGTACATTTAATGGAAAAGCTGAATTTCTTTGTGTGCAACCACACAATGGCTGTAGGTAGCTGGGAGATCTGCCTGCAACTGCTACCTCTGTGACATCAACTGCAAATGGTATGAGGTAACTTTATCCTTTTGAAAACTCTGGGGGTAATTCCCTGTGCAACTACAAACCTGCATCTCCTCCTGTACATGAAGAGATACCTATATAAAATTTGTATTCTATATCCAAGCAAGGCAGAAGATGGGATGAAGAAATTTGGAAGCTGTATAAAGCATTAATTAAAGACCTGAAAATGTTCTATAGTCATGCTTTATGAGCAGGTAATTAGCCAGTTGTTCAGTTGTGCACCTTAATGCAAAAATGTGTTTATAGAACTTTGATGTTTAAATATTTTAAAATTAATAATGATCTTGGTTTTTTGCTTGTTTTTAAAATACCAAGGTATATTTGTTGCAGTTTACTATAGCTTGTTTGCTAAACTTTCTTTGGAAAGCAAGCTCTTTTATGCAGCTTAAATTGCTTATCTCTTTATTTCTGGAGTTGTATTGACTTAACTTTCAAATAACCAAAACTCCTTTTAAATGCATGAAATAAATAAAACAAAAAATAAGCAACCAACCAGAAAAGAAAAAAAGTATCCCGATTTACTCCTCAATTAAGGATTTGTTTGCCCAGGTGCAGCCTGGAGTGAATTTTTACAGTTGAGATATAAACTGCTGAAAGTTTAGATTTTTAATGGAAATGCTGACAGGCCTTTAGCTGCAGTGATGTTTATGAAAGCAAATAAAAAATAAAAGTAGCAATACGAATCTCTAACTCTTATAAATCATATGTGTTTCTCTGTCCTCCAGGAGTGATGTTGAGCATAAGGCAGCAGCTACAATGATATGATTAAAATATGAAGATCAATAAACTTAGAAAACAAAAGGTTCACTCAATTTTCAAACAATATCAGCGGAAGAAAGTCTCTTAATGCCTCAATTATGTTTTTCCTTCAGTAACAAGAACTAATTGCCTTGTGCAAAATAGGAAGAGTTCTTGTTCCTTGACCAATGTGTTCCCATATCTTGTTGAGCAGACTGAAAGGTTATATCAAAACACATTGGACCTCAGGGAAAGACTTTCCTTGGCATTTTATGTAGCCCTCTGAGAATGGCATTGCTCGTGATGTATGTAGCTTACTACCAGTTTGGTTTGACAGCACTAGCTGAAGGAGGAAGCATTCTGGCCACCTTATGTGCTTCCCTTGAGCACAGGGTTGAAATCTCAAGCAGTCCTTACATGAAATCCTGCAGGAGCTGTCTCTGCCTGGGGACTCAGCTCCTTTGAAGAACAGCAGAGGAGCACAGATATGTAATGAATATACACAGGATCATGCACCTGAGAAGCACTGCTCTAGAAGTGTCCATCTCTAGGAGATGCCTGGGAGAACTGTAGTCCTTGTGCCACTTACTAGGTCCTGCTCTGCACCAGCATGGCAAACAGGATTCTGTGTTGACTGTCTGACCTCTGCCCTCATCACAGCTCCTGGAAAAATGATTTCAATAATGAGACCGACACTTGTAATGCTTCCCTTCACGTGTATGCTTCCTGCTTGACAACACTGAGGGGAGGTTAAGAAGTTTTGTGCTATTTGCCTTTGTAATTTAAAATCTTTTTTTCAACGTTTTCTATCTGATTCTGCAAATCCCAAATGCTGCGAGTGTTTATCTTGACAGACTTACTTCACCTTAGTTTAGAAGATTATGAATTCCTTGCTGTGATATGGAAAATAAACCTGCTTGTACTGACTTCAGTAAACTTCATTCTTACCACTTTTCTTTATGTCTTTCATTGCCATATGCTTCATGCAAAATGCTTAGGTGCTCAAAACATCTTTACAGGTCGTTTTCTTCTCATAATAGCCAAATCAGCAGCAAAAGGACTTCATGGTTTAAATGCACGGACAGAAGAACTCTGTGTGTAGAAATATATACTATATAGTAGCTTACTTCATCACAAAGGCTCAGGATTTTCACTTAAGCAGAGATTTCTACCTCTCCAGTTATTCTTTATAAAGGTGGGCAAGACACACTTTCTGGCTCTGCACTACCAAGTGCCCTTGACCTAATGATGATACTGATTTTCCACTACTGTCCTTATTAATATTGGTCCATGAAGACAAACCATACTAGTGGTCCCCTTCAGCTATTATTTGTGATCTATATGATAATTGTGCAGTGGAAGCCCTTTAAAGAAGGACAGCATTCAAATAAATGTTCATGTGCATGTAGCAATAGACACCCAAGGAGAAGGGGATATATGTGCATATCTTCTGCAGTGTTGAGGAAATTATTTCAATACATTACCCAGTCACTTCATCTCTTTGTGTATTTAGGAATAGATTTTCATTTGTGCTAAGTCTCCTCTATACTTTGACAAGGAGTAGAGGGACATTTAAATGAGTACATACTTTATGAACAGAGGTGAAAAGGATCTTATCATAAATAAGGATTAGACTTTTAGGATAGTGTTTAATTCAGTGTGAGAAGATGCTACATAAGTCATTTGAAGACAGAGAGCTATACAAATATAGGCTCTGTTAGCTATGTAACTGACAAAGCTGATGGCAGAAATTGGGCCATTTTGAATGTTCAGTTACTGTGCAATCACTGATCATGAGAACAAAGCTTGGATGGTTTCTGGTAACATCAAAATGATAAACTATAGTGGGGCAGGAATCTAGGTACTATAAATGTCCATCTCTCTCTATTGAAGCCATATAAGTATATTTAATAGCCCAAGAATGACACCCAAATTTTCTAGTATTTGTAGAAAAAGTCTATTAGGAACAACATTTATTGATGACTTGGATGTGGGGATTGAGCGGACCCTTAGTAAATTTTCAGATGTCGCCAAGTTAGGTGGGTGTGTTGCTCTGCTTAAGGGTAGGGAATTTCTACAGAGAACCCTTGACAGGCTCAGTCAATGGGCTGAGGAACAACTGCATGAGATTTCACAAAGCAAAGTGCTGTGTCCTGCACTCGGGTCACAACCACCCCACACAGTGCTACAGGCTGGGGGAGGAGTGGCTGGAGAGCTGTTTGGCAGAAAGGGACTTGGGGGTGCTGAGTGACAGCTGGCTGAACCAGTATGTCCAGAGGGCTAAGAAGGCCAATGGCATCCTGGCTTGTATCAAGAATGGTGTGGCCAGCAGGACCAGGGCAGTGATTGTCCCTCTTCATTTGGCGCTGGTGAGGCCACACCTCGAATCCTGTGTTCAGTTCTGGGCCCCGCACTTTAAGAAGGACTTTGAGGTGCTGGAGAGTGTCCAGAGAAGGGCACAAAGGCTCGTGGAAGGACTAGAGAACATGTCTTGTGAGGAATGGCTGAGGGATCTGGGTTTGTTTAGTCTGGAGAAGAGGAGGCTCGGGGGGGCCTCACTGCTCTCTGCAGCTCCCTAAAAGGAGGGTGAAGTGAGGTGGGGGCCGGTCTCCTCTACTGTGCCTGCCGTGAGAGGACCAGAGGAAATGGCCTTAGGCTGACACAGGGAAAATTCAGATTAGATGTAAGGAACAATTTTTTCACTGCTAGGGTGTTCAGGCATTGGAATAGGTTGCCCAGGGAGGTGGTGGAGTCACCATTTCTGGAGGTGCTCAAGAGGGGTCTGGGTCTGTCTCTGGGTGATGTGGTTTAGTGATTTAGGGGTTGCTGTGGTAGTGCTGTGTGGATGCTTGGAGTGGGTGATCCTGAAGGTCTCTTCCAACCCTGATGATTCTATGATTCTCTGATTTTTGAGGGCAATACCTCAGTGAACTGCAATATGCTGAAGTGAAGGATCCTTTTTGTGGCTAATGTGTGTCAGTTTTTGGTTTTTTTTTTAGCCTAACTAAGTGTGCTGCAGTAGTCTTCCCTCTGAAGAAGCCACACTTTAAAAGTAAATTATATTTTAAGACCTGTAGCTGAAATTTGCAGTAGTGGGCAGATAGGAAGTTCAAGTAAGCCAGAACAGGGTAAGTAAGACCTTACTGTACTTCTGCATGGTGCCATACAATGATGATAGGAGCTTCAGACACCAAAATAGTCCAGCAGTATTTGCATTGGGTTAATTGGTTCTGCCTTTACTTACTCTTTTAACTAGCAATGCTGTCCTGCTTCTTGGACACCAGAATATGCCTGTGAATGGCCCTTTAATGTGTTGTGTAGGGAGGTGAGCTTGTTCAGGGGCAGTTCAGTTACACCCCCTTAAGTTACCAAATTTAATTTGATTTGTAATAGCTCCTATGTAGGCTCTGAATACTTTAAATACAAGTTAAGTGGAATTATGTTCCCTATAACATACACAAGAATGTTTCTAGATTGAGATGTGGGTGCGTGCTACGGATGCTGTATGAGGCATGCAGACCTCAGGAAATTCAGAAATGCTCTGGAATCCAGTAATTAGAGTTTCCTGTCATTTCTAGCATCCTGATAGTGTTGCAAATCTTGGCCCTATGTGTAACAATAATTTTCTGTGAAAGAACCAAGTCTTTATGTTGCTTTGGACAATTTTATCACATGTATTTGGAGCAAAAAGCCCTTTTGTGTACATGTGTTCGTTGGCACCTTTTGTTTTAATGAATAATACTTCTGACTACAAGTATGCTTGGTTGATTAGCTGAATATTGGCAGCTTTTTATATGATTTGCAGTAGTCATGCAAGTGCTGGGATTTTCCTTTTTGGCACCAGTATGAACTGCACACTGCCAGTATGCTTAACTTCATGTGTCTCTGTGTTGTACTGAAATGCTGAGTTTTAATTTGTAAGTATTGATGATTGCTTAGATATGCCATACAGTATAACAACACTTTATTTGCCTGTGTTATCCATTAGGTTTGTATTTTCCATTTTCTCTAGAGACGTCTAATATGCTATCTTCAGAAAAAATGTTTTTGTGGACAGCAAATTAAGAAGACATTGATTCTACTCTATTTTTAAAAATTTTATACTCTATTATACATTTTTAAAAATATCTATATAATTTTATTAGCAAAATGTCAAAATTTCCTCCTGCCCTCAACATTGGTGTAGGTTAATGGAGTGAGTTGACCCTGTCCGGATGCCAGGCACCTACCAAGCCACTCTCTCACTCTCCTCTGTGGCTGGACAAGGGAGGGAAAATATAACAAAGGGTTAGTGATTTGAGATAGGGATAGAGATTACTCATCAATTACTGTCAAAGGCAGAACAGGCTGGAATTAAGAGATATTAATTCAATTTATTACTAAAAAAATCAGAGCAAGATAATGAGAAGTAAAAACAGACCTTAAAAACACCTTCCCCCCACCCCTCCCTCCTTCCCAGCTCTACCTCCTCCCCACAGTGATGTGGAGAGACAGGGAATGAGGGTTATGGCCAGTTCATCACACATTTTTCCTGCCACTGCTCAGTGAGAAGAGTCCTTCCCCTGCTCCAGTGTGGGATCCCTCCAACGGGAGACAGTTCTCCATGAACTTCTCCAATGTGAGTCCATCCCATGGGCAACAGCTCTCCATGAACTGCTCCTATGCGGGTTGCTGTTCATCGGGTGCAGTCCTTCAAGGACAGGCTGCTCCAGTGTGGGTCCCCCATGGGGTCACAAGTCCTTCCAGGAAACCTCCTCCAGCATGGCCTCATCTCTCCCCAGGTCTGCAGGTCCTGCCAGGAGGCTGCTCCAGCACAGACCTCCCACGGGGTCATTGCCTCCTCCCAGGCACCTGCTCTGGTGTGGGTCTTCTCCACAGGCACAGCTGCTTCAACAGTCTTCACTACAGACTGCAGGGGAATCTCAGCTCCAGCACCTGGAGCACCTCCTTCCCCTCCTTCTGCACTGGCCTGGGTGTCTGCAGGGTTGTTCCTGTCACATCTTCTCATCCTGCTCTTCTCTGGCCACAATTACAACTGCCCAATACCTTTGTTTTAGTTCTTCTTAAATTTGTTATCATAGAGATATTGGCCCAGCCTTGACCAGCAGTGAGTCCCTCTTCGAGCCATCTTGGCATTGGCACTAAAGGACACAGAGGAAGCTTCCAGCAGCTTGTCACAGAAGCCACCCCTGTAGTCCTGCCCTGCTACTGAAGCTTGACCATGCAAACCCAATACAGTTAACTAGCTGGATTTACACATGCAAGTGGGGAAATTCTGCAGAACATACCCAGTATCTTGTCAAATCTGCATTTTGTCAAGTCTGTCATTTTATATAATTCTGTCTGTAGAAAATCTCTCCCTTCAATACTTACCCGTGCATTTTAATAAAATTCATGCAAGTGGTACAGGTGTGATTCCTCTGTGATAATCTGAAGTTCACTAATCTTTTGTCAGGTAACATAAGAGGTGAAGAGGCAAAGAGGTAAAGGAACATGGAAAATGAGATACTTTCTAAGTATGTTTATTGTGACTTGAATCCAGAATTGGAAAACTGACCCATTTAGATGTTTTCGCTTGCCAATAAATACCGTTTTATTCCCCAACACTGCAATATATCATTATCTCTGATTCTTACTGATCCTTATTAAATTACTGAAATCAAATTTAACAGTGGCAGTTCTCAAAGTTAGCAGACAGGTGCTGCTACATTCCTGCTGCTTTGAAATCAGCTACGTGCTGCAATGTTAAATTCAGACCTCTTAACACACAGGGCTTAATTCTGATATTATTTACCTTTCTTTTTCCACTTCACTTTCTTATTTTGTCCATTCCCAACATCTTTTATGCAGATTTTCTGCTAAAATTTTCTTTTTGATATGTCTTTCCTTCTTGAGCTGGTCCAGAAAGCTGCTCAGTAAAATCTCCCCTTAACAACCATATTTTGATTGCTGAGGAGAAAACAGCTAAATAAATGACCTATTTATCTCTTTATTTTAGTATCCTACTGTTCTGTTCATAAATAAAAGAGGAAAGGAAATTGTTTAGAAGACCGGTGTGGGTGAATGAGCTCCATTGATGGGAAAATATATGACAATGAATGTAGGAACCAGATAGATGGTGTTGAATGATTATGGAGTGAATGAAGCATAATAAGTAAGGAGTTAGAACTCGAAAGATTATGCTCAACAAAAGATACTGCATTAGTCATCAAGTTGGTGTTTTTATGTGGTGTTTGTATTCTTTCCATCTTTTACATATTTTAGTTTAATTTTTTTTAAGCAGGAACTCTTAAGTTTTGATACGTGAGACACAGCCCATGATTTGAAAGCTGGTCGTCCTAAGTGCCTTAACTCTAAATGACACGAGAATCCCATCCAAATGGTCATCGCTACCCTATCTGAAACTGAAAGTGTAGTGGACCCCATATGCTTTAGGCAGTCTTACCTCAGACTGCTGTGCATAGTTAGTGGCTGCTTTTTATTATTGTCTTGTCCAGAGGAAGGGATCTTTTGGCTGCTCTTGTAACTCTAGAAGCTATATTTTGTTTTTAAAGTGTCTTTGTAAGCATTGATAATACATGTGCAAAAGAATTCAGAGAGGGAGCTGTGACTGGCAGATTCCATTCAATCCTGAAAAACTGCACTTCTTGCTAATTCTTCATCTCTACTCAGAATCAGTGTAACAGCAGGTTAACTCTCTAGCACCATGGGCATTTGTTATACTTCTCAGTTTATTACAGCACTTGTAGATGTTTTCTGTTAGACATTTGTAAAGTTTTACTTTGATCTGCTCTACCCTAGAGACTTCTGAAGTAATTTGAGAAACTATCCATCTCTCTCAAAGAAAGCATTCCAGGACCAACACTTCCAAATTCACTCAGGAATTAATAAAGTGTATGTCTATATTTGCATTTAAAATGCACTGGGTCTGTGTGCCAATATTAGGTAACTGCATGTATAACTGATTAGATATATGCTTAAAGCCCAGCTAGAGAAAATGTTGATATATGTATGCTAATGTTATGCTCTAAAATCAACATTTCCATTAGTTATGTCAAATCCAGTGACTCCTTTTTTTTCACCTTACAGGAAAGGTTACTTGGGATGCTGGTGACAAAAATTAGGCAAATGCTATTTTATGCATAGAGAGCCACCTTTTGCTTCGTTTCTGGAATGTCCTTTGACTCATGGAAGATGCTTGCTTGCCAAAAGTACTTCTGTCAGGGATGGCTCTTCCTCCTGCTGAGTTATTGGATAATGCCTTCAGAAGAGAGGCTGACAGTATCATCATCTTGACTGCATTCAGCTACAAATTCACCAGGACACCTCCATCCATGAGGAGAGTCTGATAAAAGAGCATTTATTCTCTCTGGCTCCCAAAACAGAGCCAATTAACTCAATGCAGTTTCACCTAGTCTGCAATTTCCTTTATTGTCTCATTCAATGTCTCCTCCCAGGTGAATGACTGCAACTTGCCATCCCTCATCTGCATCTCTATGTTGCTAATGTGAAGTCAAATAGTTTAAGCCTTAAAATCTGGTATATGCCCCACCCCTGGTCCCAGCCATCTTAAGCCTGTAGACCCTGGTCGTGTGTAGATCCTTTTAAGTTTTGTATATAAACAAACTAGATTTGTACAAATGCAAAGAAAAGCAACTGTGGGCTGTGATGTACTTGTGACTTATCTCCTGGGCATACTTGGTCAGTGCTGTGCCTAGTGTGAGTTGTGCATAACTTCACTACATGCTATGTACTTCATTTGAACCCAAATATTTCCCACTGAATATTGTTTTATTTTTTTTCATTAATATCAAATCAAAACATTAACACTAATAAGAGAAAAAGCAACTATTCCTGGTTTCCAACAAATCCTGAGTTTAGAGCTGCTTTTTTTAATCAGAAAACCTTGAAAAGCCAGACATGAAAATGAGCATCTTCCTCACCAGACTAACAAATGTGTGAAATTTCATAGAAATCCATTCTCACAGTTTCATTATGCAGAGGATTAATGTTTAATGCTGGCAGGCTGCAGGTCCACACTAATAAGAAAAGCTACAAAAGGCTATTGTACAGGGGATGAAAATTTCATCAAACTTTCCAAGAACATCTAAAAGGTTTACAGAGTAAAAAGTTAGCTAGAAGAGGTTCTATTTGTGTTCAAGCAATTTCCTTGATGTAAAATGAGATTTTAATCATACTATAGTTTCACAGTGTCCATATTGCTGCTTTTTTCTTCTTTCATCATCTTTGACCTTGATCACACAGCTGTAAGAATTTGAATTTTCTTTGACCTGTTTTGTCTCCGCATAATGCAAAGCAGCTTGTTTTTGTTTTCTTCCTTATTAGATTGAAATGAATATCCAGGTTGCATTTAACAATACTGTGAAACTGATTGAAACAGTAGAGAATCAACCAAATATCACTGATGACTGTAGCTTTTTAAAGTAAAAAATAAATTATTCAGATTTCTATTGCAAATCAGTTGCAGACATCTTGTACAAATGCTCTCCTCTGGAAGTTTGCCACAATATTAGCAAAAATACCCAAAATTTAAAATAGCATTTGAAACTGATTGGAAGAAGATTCTTTTAGAAGCTTGAACAGATATTTCCATAAAACTGTTGTCAGTAGCTTTTTTTTCCTAGACTGATTTTCTAATTCTTAATTTATACCACCACAATGCTATAAAGAGTTGAGATGAGAATTCTTCTCTTTAGGGGATTTTCAGTTGAGTTAAATATGCCCTGAATTTCACTTAAGATGAACAACTTCCTACTCAATGCTAACAAAATACCATGTTCTTAGTCTATAATAATTCCAACAATAGTGTCGGTATAAATATAGAAGGAAACAATCTAACTTTGCGCTCACAAGAAAAAAAAAGTTGTAAAAGGTACTAATTTGAACAACAACAACAAAAATTCTTTTCAGAACTATTAGTGAGAAATTTTGTCAAAAGTCGATTCATTATCAAGTCCTGATGAAGTAATCTAGTAGGTTTTTATGGTCCTTTTGTGGACTTATGAATGCTCCTCCATCTATTTTTCAGGATAACTCAGAAAAGAAAAGATTAGCTGAGAGTTTTACCTATGTAAGTCTACAGAAACCGTATTGGAAGGACAATCTAAGAAAAAATATTTTAGACTTGATGGTTACCTGCTCAGTGCTGCCATCTTTCAGTAGGAGTTCTTAGACTCTAGGATGGATTTCCAGCATATATTTTTTTCTGTTCTACAGTCACTCATGGCCACACTGTTCGTTTAAAACTAATTTTATTATTCTTTTGCAAAGTTTAGTAATCCCATGTGGCACTGAATCCCTGAAACGCAGTGCTCAGTTTTCTGGGTTGAGGAGGGCTTTGCAGTGCCTTCTTTGCTGGGTCAGCTGAGACTCCCTGAACTGTTCTGATGAATTCTTATAATTCAGTGGTCAGTGGTCAGTGGTTCTGCATGAGAACTCCCACATATGCACAATCCATCCATTGCTATTGGTTATCTTAAAATATGTAAAATAGAAACATGCACAAATAGAAAAGGTCATCCTACATGGCTATTTCTGTATCTGCAGGACATGTTTTTGAAATTCACTAGGGTCTCATTTGGGTGCAGGTTGGTCAGATATGCAGCTGGAGCTGTCCGAATGGCCAGAGTCTCCACTCAGGATATTAATCAACATAGGTAAGTGCATAAATAGTGAGCATCAGCTGACGTATGCACAGCTTACGGGGGAATCTTCCAGATTCCAAAATTCTCCTGGAGAGAGTCCTGTAGCATGTAGTCAAACACTTTCACAGAATCACAGAACATGGTGAGTTGGAAGGGACACACAAAGATCACGGAGCCTAGCTCCTGGCCCTGCACAGCACCATCCCCAAGGGTCACATCATGTGCCAGAGAGCATAATCCAAATGCTTCTTGAACTCCTTGTCACAAAGGCAGCTGGAAGTGGAGTCCATCACCAGGCCTTAGGTCTGCTGCTCTCACTCCTGTGCAGTAACTGATCGAAGCTCTCCTGGATGGCCTGGGTCTTGATGACAGCACACAAGCACAAACCTTACCTCCAGTTAGAACAGGGCTGTGGCTTGAGCTTCCTCCTCACATAACAAGCATAACTCAAATTCCTTACATTATCATCCTTCAATATTTACCAGAGAAAAAGATTTATTAATTTTAATAAACTTAATTTCTTATATTAAAGCTTTGTGAGTGCTGCATATATACAACAAACTGTTCCTGAAATCTTCATATGTTTGTGCATGGAAGTGAGCAAGAATATAATATGAAATGTCAAAAACTCTCAGTGATACAAGAGCAGATTATACTCCAAACATGGTCATCTCTCACTATTTTCAGCAAATATAGTCCCACAAAAACATTTGAACTTTATGGATGAATATCCATACATTGTTCATCATGCTTATTTTTAATGTGTAGTCAAAGTATGCTTGTTAGAAAGAACAAGAAAAAAGTGAAGTGCAAAGAAAGCATCTCAGAAAAACAGAAATAAGAGAAATATTGGGAACAAGTAGCAGCTTGAATCACTGCTGAGAGAGGTTTGTCTGAGAGAAGATGCTTTTGAACTCCTCTGTCTGAAAGGCTTTGCATAGAGAGGAAAGCAATGCTCTTCCTTGCTGGATTCCTTGATATTCAGTTTAATTTTTTATTCCCAGTAGTTAGTAACCTTAATTAATACAGGCAGACTTTGTTTCCTAGATCTAGGGCATTATCTTGATATTAGATGTGGCACAAAAACTTGAATAGAACTAAATATGATCACAGGTGATAAACTGATGAAACACTGTGGTGACTGTTACTGTTACTTTGGGAACAGGTAGAGTTACAAATGAGTTTTAAGAAGTTAATTTATCCTTTCAGTTTCAATAAAAGAGCAGCATCGAATTCAGTAGCTGTTTTATTCTGGCAATATAACAAAGATTATCAGTAACCAGCATTGCGCCTTATGACTGATGGAGAAAATACATGCTTCTGTAACTGCGATTATCTTTTGTAAAAATCCAATGCTGAAAGCTAATAAGACCTCCCTCCGATTTTTTCACTTTGTTGCTTTTTGAAAACAGCACTGTAAGTGTTTTCCTTTGAAAACCCTCCACATCCCACCTCCCCAGCACCCCATTTTTATAGCTGATATGTCGGATACACTGGTTCAAAATCACTTGGTTATAACTGAAAAATTTCCTTGATAGAGTATGTAGTTGTTTGGTGGGGTTTTTTTTGTTTGTTTGGGGATTTTTGTAGTTTTTTGTGGGGTTTTTTTTGTGTTTTGTTTTAGTTTTGGTTTTTCTAAAATTTATAAAAAATGCTTGGAAAAATATAAGGGGGAAAAAAAGAATGCAGCTAGAAAGATTTAAAACCATTTCTGGCACTTTGGCCATATTCAAACGACTATCTCTGAGTTTCTAAACAGCAGTTATGGTACTTTGTTGGTGTAATGTGTGCATTTTGAAATCTCCATTAAAATATACTCTGTCATGCACTGCACCAAATATCACTGAGACTAAGTCAGTGTGCTAACTTTATTTTCCCTTACTGGGATGCCTTGGTGTTTATTCTCAGTATCTTTTGGTTTATTTCACTGCATTTCTTCCCTTTCTCAAAATGCACAGTTCCTGTTCATTTGCAACAACTAGATGTTCAAAAGCTCTTGAACAGGAGGACTGGCAGAAAGACAATTTTAATGCTTTTTTCCTAAGTATAAAACCAGATCGTAGTTTTAGAAATGTGAATTGAGCTTGGTAATAATTTTAGTACCCGAGAGCCTAGAAATATCTTAGTTTTCTGAAATGAACGGTTCAATTGTACCTAAATGTTCAGCTGAGAGGCAGTGGTAAGTTTTCCTACAACCGTCATGGATGCTGGCCTTCAAGTATATGGATCCCTGACACCTCCCCTCCTGAAAAGGAACTATAGTCAGAGCTATAGTATTGTCACAATAGTCCTCCCTTGTAGGGCTTTTGCCACTATTAAGTATACACTATGAGAAGTATTTATAATATATATTAAGGACTGACTATGCCTGAAAGTAGGGATAGGATAGCTGAATATGGGAGACATAACACTCAATTATAAAGGATGGCATAAAAAGAAAAGGTTGATAACCTTTCATTTGAAAACAAAAAGCTCTAGTGCTGAGTGCAATATATTTTATGGATAAAATTTGTCACTATAGTTACGATACAAAGAAATGAAATACACTGTAGGTGAAAAGTGTTATCTAGCAAATTCTAAACTGGAGATAGAGGACACTCTCAGCTTGTTCAATACCTTGGAAAAATTCACTAATGGATGCTCTTTACCTGAAGAAATCCCAGCCCGAATTTTCATTTTAAACCTAAATAGATCCCATCTACTTTTGTGTTCAGTTCAAAAACAGGCAACAAAAATAGTAAGAAGGGTAAAATGAAGCGGCAGAATTCTTCATAGGAGGTGTTATCTCTTAACCATAAGTTTAAAGACTGCATTTGTTTTATGTGTGTGTTCTACTTGTTCAAATGTGTGTGGTTGTGTGATACCTCAGTGTAACAGTGACACTGATATTTCAGAGTCAGTTGTGAGAGTTAATATTGGGGTTTCAGGTGGTGTGTGCTGCTCATACTTGTTTCCACAGAAATGCATATCATGCCAACAGTACTATAGCAGTATTACCAACACGGTTTTCCTGTGAAAGAAATAGGGGCTACCACACTCTAGTGTACCAATGTATGTAGAACATGTGTGTTCATTTATTCCAGCTGAAGTGGATTTAGTAACTAAGAACTTGGAGAACCATGTGTGTTGTATTTTATTCAGAGAATACATGCAAGACAGAGAATCAAAGTTAACTCTAGAAATATAATCTGATTTTTAGCATGGAAGAATTATTCCTGACAAAAATGTAATTAATTTTAACTAAAAATTATGTGTTGAGATTTACAATTTTTTTCATGAAAAGACTGTCACTTTTATTTTCAATATGGGGGTTCTCCATAGGGCTCAGCCATTCACTCATATCTCTGCAGTTGCCTATCTGACATACTACTTTTCAGCCTTTTATTGGATCAGGGTATAATGCTCCCAGTCCTGTATAAGTATGGTTTTCACTTTTAAATTCTTATTTACATAATTTCCCATTATTTCTTCTATGTAAAGGGCTCTGGTAATTCCTTACTCTTCAGTCAATTTAATTTTTTATCTTTTAATGTGATTTAGGTAATTTTCAGTTTATTATTATCTTAGTGCAAACATCAGAAAAATTTTAGGAAGTCTTAAAAAAATGGTTTCTTTGCTATCTTACTAAGGATTCACTTTAGTGGTCTTAATAAAATTTTTGGTCTGGATGGAGACCTGTGTACCCACTGTAATACTGAAATGAAAACCTTAGTCCAATCTGTGAAAAGAGAAAAAAAAAAAGAAGCTCAACCCCCACAGTAATGAGATTTCCTCTCCTTTATTGCCACCTATACATTTTTAATTCTCATACATTCCCAGCGTAGAAATGTAGATTGTAGGCAAAGGCCAGTAGACATTCTGATGGCAAACTCTGAAAGCTGGCTTCTAGAATCCCTTAAGACTGGGATGAAAGTGGGACCTTTTAAATGCACCAAGTACTCACAATAGCTTTATTACCGCATTGCTTCTTCACTCTATACATTGTATGAAGGCCTGGAGACTAATTTCAGCAACAGCCACAATTTACTAGCTATAGTAGCCCTCAGATGAATAGTTTCTTGTAAAATCAGTGGCAGCTTTATCCTGCTGGAGCACAAATAAATCAGCTCTTATTATTCCACATTCATTTAATCCTGGGACATTAGTCAGCGAGACCTTTCTGCAGCCTAATAAACAGCAGCAGCAGCAGTTTTTCTTTATGAGAGTAGTTGTTCATCCTAAATTAGAGCCGACATTAGGGGAAGACAGAAACTTTTGCAGCATGATTTAAAGATATACAATATGAGACTATAACAGTGTATGAAAACTGCACCCATGTGTATAAATATAGCAGGGTCATAATTTTGCTATATGTGGGTTACTTTAGAACATGTAGGTTATTTCATCTTGAAAACGTGTATTTTGTTGTGGCAAGTAATATTCATATTTTCTGGTTGTTTCAATGGATTTAGCAGTAGCTCCTAATATTGTGCCTTTTTAAACTTGTGCAGGAGTAAGAATAAGGACATTGATTATAAAAAAATTAAATAACAGTACATTATTATTTCCCTCTCAAAACTCATAACCAAGAAAACACCTCTGTATTCATATTTACAAAAAAAATTTGCTTTACAATATTCAGTGTTATTTGTGAAACAGACAGCATCTGGATTTTTGAACATGCACTCTCTCTCCTAGTGACTGCAATATGTGAAAAATAAAGAATGTTGTTCCTTCTAAAATCTTTTATTTTGAACTATTTTGACAATTCTTTTTTAATGGATATCAGTGTTGTTCTATCCTATAATTTTTAATATAAAAATTCACAATTCATTTTTCAAGAAAGGAAGCCATTTGCCTGAAAGCTGTACAAGAGCTCTCAATCTCTTCACAGGATCTGTGAGGACATTCTAGGGCTTTTCCTGTTGCTAACTGCAGTTTCAGTTAAACTTCTTGGGATTAGGTATTTGCTTGAATGATAATTTCAGAGTGAAATTCTGGAGCTGTGGAGTGACTCAGGGTCACATGGCTCGGGATAAATTCCTTTGTATTAAGACTTTAGAAAAATTTTAGCATTTTTTTTTTTCTGGTGAGTGAACTATGTCTACAGTACTGCTACAGCACCCAAATGACTGTTATTGTTATTTATTGGATCTGACTAATAGTCCATTACTAAGAATCTTCCAGTTGAAAAAAAGTGTCTCTTGAAGTACTCATTTTATGTCAGTTTGGATCCTTAAGTAGGAAAAATAGAGTATGAGTTTGCGTGTTGGAAGTGCTTTATATACATCGTAAGTTCCTCTGCTTTTAGTTGACAGTTTTCAGTTCCACTGTTATATGAACTAGCTATTATATCTGCATAAACATATACGCAGACCCACAGGCAAATGGATGTAGACACATTCCTCCAATTTTATCATCAGCTGTAGTCAGAATTTGTAGAATACTGTAAGTGTATTGCTATTTCTTCAGGTTCTCCATGTAGTCTGGATATTTTCTTCTATTTTTAAAATGGATTTTGCTGTATGGATTAGGTCTTAACTTGGTTTTATTCTGTTACATTATTGATATAAAAATAGAGAATATAAAAAAACTGCTACCCTCCATAGTCACTACTATCTTGCTGCCTTTTGATGTGGTTTATTTATTTAATAATTTATTTTAAATGTCCTTGTAGGTTCTTCCTTCTTTTTGTACCACTGATAAACAATAAAAATTAAAATAAATCTAATATGAGCACTGCATTTTGGGTTAATTTTCTGTTTGTAACTGAGTCTTTCTAGGAATAATATAATTGCTGCCAAATATCTGGATGAGCCTTTAAATGAAAATTACAGCTTTCATGCTTGCCAACAGTGCCACGAAGGCAGAGTACATGGATCAAAACCATAATTTAGTACTGTACTTCCACTCATTTCTACCAAACAGAAAGCATAACTAATGCCTCTGTTTCTATATTGTTGACATACAATATGGGGAGGTGTTGATGTAAAATATCTGCTGTCCAAAATACTAGCAACTACCAGGCTACTGCTCTCATGCAGTCAACATTTTACAGGATTTTTAATTTCCCTTCCGTCTCATACACTGTTAACCTTGTAAGAGACCAGAAAAAGAGATGATATTTTGCCTTACAAATATTCTTTAAATAATTTGAGTCAACAAAGAAAGAAACGTGACAGCTCTGTCTTTTAGTAAAACCCACCTACACTCCATTTTTGGTGCTTATATTCAAGATTCATTCTTGCTGCCTCAAAAATAATTTTTCCTCTTTTAAGAGAGATGTTCCACATACGTGTTGCCTGTAGAATATGTTTGACTGGAAGCTCAAAAATCGTAGCAGAAAACTGAGGGTTTCTTCTCCAGACCAACACTGCTGTTTTTTGCAAAAGTGTTGAGGCCAGAACTCCCCCAGCCTTTTTTTGAAAACTGAGCGACGTTTCAGTATCAGTCTACTGCAGTCCAAGACAAATACTATGTCTGACTATATTTGGCTAATGCACTCAGAGCTTGTTTGTGTAAACCAGTGCCCCTGAATTTAAAGGATCCGGTTTGAAAATAATGTGGCTAGGCACATGCGCTCTTCTATTCATAGCTCCAATGTACCACTTTAAATTGTAAGTCTAAATCCTTTTGAATACGTCTCATGGTGTATCATAACACGGGCTGCTTAGTGACAAGTGAACTGCTTGCCTGGAGTAGCTGATGTGCTGAAGAATAGCTGGTGCTTGATGTCTTTCCTGCTGCAGCAAGAAACAGGTTAGCAACCTAATGCAGAAGTTGTTATCTAGTGTTGCAGTGCACGTTTGGAACACACAGACTGAGTCATAGTCTGGAAGACATCCTCACATTCTCTAGAGAGAAGGTGTTGTGGAGAAATGTCCTTGTACAGTTGAAAAAAAAATTGGCCCTGCATTTTGTGACTCCAAAGCTTTTAAAGATCTGATGCCATTTACTTTACTGACCTATAATACCTAGATCAGTATCTAACATTGCCTTTAACAGGCACTTTCTGAAGTGGCTTGCAGCGACCTGCTTTGGAAACAGAAAACTCAGGTAGACTGGCAGGCTGGCCACAGCCAAGAAAGGGATTTCAGTCCACCAATGCCAAGAGAGAAAATTGGAAAATGCTTTTGAGGCTTTTTTTCCTACATTCTCTCCAGCTCATTTTAATTCTGTCTGTGGTAAAGAACAGTGTCTTATGACATCCAGGGTTAAATTTCCAGGATGATAGGAGGATTAGTTGCATTTTCTCCCCATACAAGTAATGAGTTGTTCAGCTCGATGTTCAGCATACTGTGCTGAACGTTTACCCCCAGGGTATCAAGTATCAGCAAGGAGGGAGGGCGAGAGCTCAGGAGACTTCTTCAGCTTGAGAGATCCCAGGACGGGATAATGGAAAATGGCAAATATTGCATCTGATAGGGAGTAAAGCTCAGGACTGAAATAGCGGGGGGATTGCAGTTAAGGATTAAGTCACGTTGACAGAGTGGATATGGAGTAAGGCAGAACATACTGTGCCCTGCTCCAGCCACTCTTAAGTTGTGACCCTCCACTCCTATCTGTTGGTCAAGGGAAAAAACACCTGACATCATGGTAGAGTAAACAAATGAGATTTTCAACACTCATTTACATATGTATTGCACACCAGGGAACCCTCCATGGGCAAAGCAAGGCTCTGATTTGCACACTCAGATTTTGCCTTCATATTCTGCATTGGCTCATCACATGCAAATGTATGCATTCGGTTGCGTGCACCAAGGTTTGGAAATCATTCCTCTGGTTTCAAGAAAGAAAAAGAGAGAATAATAATCACACCACCCCTACCCCCCGCTCCCCCTCACAACCCAGCCTATTGTCAACAAATTTCAATTCATCACTGTTGATTTTGCTGAAACCTACTTTGGAATGTTACAGCTTGGATTGATGTTATCCAATGCCATTTTTATCAGGGTTTCACTGTGCAATACAGAGTATTCAGGGAAGTCACTGCAGGCTGCTGGTGCCCATGATTGCCTCTGACATGTACAGCTGAAAGGACTCTTATTCCAAGGATGATCTTCTTTTTTAGACTGTATTGAGTTGGGACTGATTTTGATAGCCAGTTTCAGTCAAGAATCATAAAGTTATTGCACATTTAAGACCGTCAGTATGAGAATCATTCTCTGTCTCTCTCTCCCTCCCCCTCTCACTGTTCTTTCCCCTCCCTTTCTCTCTCTCATCATTTCACAGGACTGCAAGGTTACAGAAAGGTCTAATCAATTGTCAAACTCTCCTTTATCTCTGAGAAGGTGGTAAAAAAAATCTAACTGCCCTGCTGTAGGGGGTTCTTCTGACTACACAGCACCCTTTTTCACATACAATGCTACCATGATTAATGTCCTCCCACCTCAGACCTTGTTAAAACCTGTTCTTTAAAGCAGGCTGGTGCACCACAGTGAGAGCAAGAGCAAGGTTGCATAAATCAACGTGTTCTCACAGCCCCCAGGATATCCATTATAGATGCCAGCTGGATGACTGGAAGATAGAGAAAAATGAATATTGTATCCTGTGGCCTTTTGCCTCTAATGACCACTTTTCAACATTTTTGAAGGCATGATTAAATTTTGATAACTGGGGAAGTCACTCTGAGCAGGCTGAAATAGAGATAAATTGACTGAGGGTCTGACATCCCAGTGGAGAGCAGGCAACTAATTAGTGTGTGAATCTCACTCTGAAAGAGATGTAAAAGGGAGGCTAGTTTAATCAGAGGAGCTGCTGAGGTACAGGAATAGTCAGGGATAATAGCGGCCTAGGTAGAAATCACAGGCTCAATGAGCAGCTTTTTCTGTCTGCTTGATTGGCAGCTGCTGACCTACTGTCCAAAACCTTTGAACTCTTAACAACAGTAACAGCCTTGTCAAGGCAATTTGCTTGCAGCTTTCTGTGACCAGTTATTTCAGCTGTGGACTGGGACACACAATTTGAAAGGGCACTTTGCTCCTCTGCTGCAGTGGAAGCAGGGCAGAACACTCTCATTATTTTTGATGACTTTACTTTTGAACCCTTTATCTTCCCCCCCACCCCTTGCCACCCACCCGGGCCCTCTTCCCCAATGCACTCCACACAGTGCATGCATCCTCTCTCCCTGGGGTCCTTGCTATATGGATGAAGTGTCAGATCAATTTAGCTGTTGATTGCAGCAAGGGAAATGGGGGTAGGGAGAAGGAAAGACCCCCACTGCCTAGTGTAACACTGTGATTTTATTGCAGGAACAGAGCCTCCTTGGTGCCTGAACTAGTGTTGCTGTTGGACATATGAAAAACTAGTGTATCTGTAATTCCTTTTGCTGGGTTTAGAGGAATTAAAGACAACATATTTAATCCCTTTAATGAGCTGCTGGGATAGGACCCCCTTTAGCTGGAAATGAAGGATAGTACACCCGTGCAAGAGATGACTAATAAATTTTCTTTCCTGTAATGCTTCCTATTTACCCAGCATACACACAAAATTTTGTTTCTGGTAGGAGCAATGTTCTTAACCAAACTGGAGTTTAGGGGAATAAAAATAATCCCCTGAAGCTACAGTAGCTGGTAGAAGCAGATTTCTTTCTTTTTTTTTCTCCCTGTAGGGGAGGAGGGTAGCTGAAGAGAGAGTGAGATTATCGATAGAGCAGAAAGCTTGCTGTCTTATTCCATTTGGCAGTGTGAATTAGTGTTGCTCTGAATTATTTTTTTGCCTGGGGTGGACTAGTTTCTCTTTTTAAACTGATCAGTCCCCGTGGGTCTTTTATTATACCAAGGACCAGGATACCTGATGTGACTGGGTTTTGATGTCACAGCATACCGCTTCTACAAAGATTTCAGCTAGGTTTTCAAAAACCACAATTTTTCACATGAAAATGAGGGCCAGTTGTAACTTGGTTTACATAATTAGGCACCTGCTGTATATTAATGCTTTATAAGTAGATGGTTTATTCTAGTGGTGCTTGGGGCATGGCTACATGAATAAGGTAAGCTCAGCTGCCAATTGATAACGCGCTGGCTACTTCATGGTCCTTGTGCGTGTCCATGCTCTTACCTGCAGTACACGGCTGGAACTGTCTTTATGCTCACATGCCTCTTCACTAAGCAGCATACAAATTGCCAAGGCAGGACAGGTCCTGACCCTTCAAGGCTGTGATGGTATCTCTCTTGCCGTTTTTTCCTGAATGGAGAAGGCTTTCTTTAACAAAGAAATGATGGAAAGACTTTGAGCCCACTTACAAGCACTGGTGTAGGTAACCAAAATAGATACTTTTCAGTTTCTGAGACTCTGTTATCTCATTATGGAGTTATACACTGGGGGGCACATGAACACCCATTTCTCAAATAGTCTTAAAAGCTAGAGTGATAACTAGGATGTCCTTATTAGAAATATATATTTGTATTAACTTCCTTGAGACACCACAAAATTTTTAGGGAGATTAGGAAAAACTTGATCTATGTCTAATTCTGAATTGCTGGGAAAGCCCTATGGAAGCCAAGGCATGCAGGCATTTTGCAAACCCATGGTAGAAGTGTTGAGAGTTCTGACTTTCTCCATCACTACCATCACTACTCAAAACAAATAGGGAAAACAAGTGTTTTGCCTAAGGCCATGCATAAGGCCAGGTAAAAAGCAAATTGTTATGGCATGATATGTTACCTTCCATTCCTAATCAGTTTAGTAATATTAAAAAGAAATAACAGAATATTCAAATTGCTAGCTGAGAGTAACGATGACTCACGTCTGCCAATTTTAGAGTCTTATTGGTTATAAAAATAAAACTTTGACAATTAAGGATAAGATCCCGCAATCTGCAGTAACACAAAGCAAAGGAATACAGCGCTGGTTGTGTGACCTGGAATGGTAGGCAGCCAGAGGCACATCTTGGTGTGGGAGATACAGTTTTTATACCCGCTACGATTAACATAACTCCTCCCCACAATGCCCCACCCTCTCGGAAGATCACTGGCTCGTCGGTCTTGGGGTCTGTTTATTGGTTGGTTGTCATCCACTGAGGGTTCACCATCTATCCTCTTGTGTTAATAGGATCACGCCCCCTTACCTCACTGATTTTCCAGAAGTCTCTGCTATACTTGCCCTATATAGCAACCCATCTTACATATATCAACCTACTTATGAATACACTATTGTTAATTTATTAAGAAATAACCTGTTAATGAATAGTACAACTTATTAATATTATTAATATTCACAGTGCAACTTACTAACTATTAGCTTATTATCCTTATTAACAAACTCACTCAATTGTCTTTAACTATAAACTTCCGATATGAAAGCCAACCTCCATAAATCTCACTTATAACACTAGCTAAACTGGGAGGAAAGAATTTGACTATTGTGCTCATTAGATATGATGCTTGAGTTTAAAGCCTGATGACTCCTTGTTGATCTGCTGTAAAAGAGTAACTTACATGAAGTCTATGGGACCCAATGAGATGCATCCCAGAGTCCTGAGAGAACTGCTGATGTAGTTCCCAAGCCACTTTCCAAGATATTTGAAAAGTCATGGCAGTTTAAGTCCTAAGGAACTGGAGAAACATTGCACCCATCTTTAAAAAGGGGAGGAGGGAAGACCTTGAGAACTGTTAGCTTCACCTCTGTGCATGGGAAAAGATAATGAAACAGATCATCCTAGAAACTATGTTAAGAGTTAAGGCACATGGAGGAAAGGGAAGAGATTCAGGACAACCAGCACAGCTTCACCAAAGACAAGTCCTGCCTGACCAACCTAGTGGCCTTCTACAATGGAGTGACTTCCTCAGTGGACAAGGGAAGGGCTACAGTTGTCATTTATCTGGACTTCTGTAATGACTTTGACATAGGCCCACAATATCCTTCTCACTAAATTGGAGAGAGATGGATTTGTTGGATAAGAAAGTAGTTAGACAATCACATCCAGAGGGTAGGGGTCAATGTCTCAGAGTCATGATGGACATCAGTGACAAGTCCCTTGGGGGTGCATACTGGGACCAGTGCTATTTAGTATCTTCATTAATGACATGGACAAAGGAGTCAAGTGCACCTTTAGCAAATTAGCTGATGACACCGAGTTGAGTGGTGCAGTTGACACACCAGAAGGATGGGATGCCATCCAGAGGGACCTGAACAAGCTCAAGGAGTGGGCCCATGGAAATCTCATGAGGTTTAACAAGACCAGGTGCAAACTTCTGCACCTGGGTTGGGGCAATCCCTAGTATCAACACAGGCCATGGGATGAGCAGATTCTGCTGAGAAGGACTTGGGGGTGCTGGTGGGTGAGAGGCTGGACATGACCCAGCCATGCTGCATTCCCAGCCCAGAAAGCCAAATGTATCCTGGGCTGCATCCAAAGCAGCGTGGGCAGCAGGGGAGGGAGGGGATTCTGCCCTTCTGCTCTGCTCTGGTGAGACCCCACCTGGAACACTGCATCCAGCTCTGGGGTCCCAGCACAGGACGGACATGGACCTGTTGGAGGGAGTCCAGAGGAGGCCACCAAATTGATCAGAGGGATGGAGCACCTCTCCTATGACAAAAGGTTGAGAGAATTGACACTGTTTACCCTGAAGAAGTGGAGGCTTTGGGGTGACCTAAGTGCAGCCTTCCAGTACCTGAAGGGAGCCTACAAGTAATATGGAGGGAGACCCTTTACAAGAGCATGTAGTGACAGGAAAAGGGGGAATGGCTTCAAACTGAGAGAGACCAGGTTTAGATTATGCAAGAAGTTCTTTCCTGTGAGAGTGGTGAGGCACTGGAAAAGTTTGTTAGGGAAGTTGTGGATTCCTCATCCATGGAAGTGTTCAAGGCCAGTTTGGATGGGGCTCTGAGCAACCTGGTCTAGTGAAATATGTTCCTGTCCATGGCAGGGGGGTTAGAACAAGCTGATCTTCAAGGTCGCTTCCAACCCAGTGGAGTCTGTGAGTCTATGATTCTATGACATACACTACTGTAGTGTTGGTAGGAGCAGCCGCAGAAATGAAATTAAAAAAAAAAAAAAAATAATAAACCCACCACAACCAGAACAATAATTTGTAATGGAAGTTATTTTTCCATCAGTATATTGGCTTCTATGAAAAACCAAGACTGGCATGACACAAATATGGGAATCTTATACATATGTTGCTCATAATCAAACCAAGAATTAAAAGATGAGCAATGCAGCTGAAGCACCTTAAAGATGGATGATTCTGGTTGTATGTCCCTGTGCATATTCCTTATTCAGAGTGAAAATACACTAGAACAGACATGAACCAGTAATAATGATTGCAGGAGAAAACAATGTTTTAGATGCAGAGCTAATTGCAACTGTTTTAATATCAGTGGAACATACTAAAAAATAAGAATTTCAGTTAATGACCTTTCTTTTTCTACCAGTTTTGTCTGTATGATTTCTGACTTTGGTGTCAGATTTGTGGCATAATGGTTCTGAAGGTAAGAGCAATAAACTGAGACATAATAAACTTGTGTAGGCCAGGCAACAGTGATGACTTAATTGCTACTTTAGTGAAAAGGCTGCATCCATTATATTAAATTATCAAAAATAACACCCACTGTAATTTATCAGACTTTTAGCCATTAAAAGGAAAAAATGTATCACCAATTTTAACATTACAATGTTTGGGATAATAAAAGTCAGCAGAAGTAGTTTGAAGTACAGTACAATGGTGGTAGAGATAGGAGCAGGTATTTGTGTCAGCCTTGCTAGTTCTTACAGCTTTAGTTCAGGTGGCTGGAAGACTAAGAAGAAATATACCCTTTGTGTCCATTTGAAAGGAAGGGAAAATGGAGGAATTGTCATGTCTAGAGATGAGGCTTTGAGGACAGGAACTTCAGTCCTGACTCTCACATGCTCTTGTTAATAATTCTTTTTTTTTGTTCTGATGCACAATATTTACAATGCAAAGGTTAAGGCCCTGTGAAGGCAGTGCCAGTTGCTCAAGCAAGGTAACTGCAGACAAGCTTTGCCAGGGTGTGGGCGATCTCTGCCTGTGTATTTATTTCTTATGACCTCATCTAGCCAAACTCTGAAAGTAGCAGCCTTTACTAATGCAGTGGTTTTTCAGAAAGCCATTGATGGATATCTGGATGTTTGAAATACTGCATGGCACCCCACACACACAGGTGAATCTTGACAGATGCTTCTCAGCCTAGGAGGAAGAACATACATGAACTTGATTTTCACTCCTTTGAAACCTCTGCTTTGACTATCTGAAATGGATGAATTGAGAGCAGCTATATCTGCCAGTCTCACCTCTCCCATGACCAGCAC
Organism: Daphoenositta chrysoptera; assembly: GCA_013397915.1. Classification (NCBI taxonomy): domain Eukaryota; kingdom Metazoa; phylum Chordata; class Aves; order Passeriformes; genus Daphoenositta; species Daphoenositta chrysoptera. Next base: position 155,115 of record VZRO01005482.1, on the reverse strand, counting down.
AAGCTAAGTAATTTACTGTGATTGCTTTTGGGAAAATAACCACAGAAGATAGGAAACTGAGGCATGTGGAAAACTGCCAAAGATGGAAAGTCTTAGTAAATAAAAGACTGAAGTTGTTAAAGTCAGATGTAGCTGTACAAAAAGCATTAAACATTGATTTCACCATGTGGGTCAGTTATCATGGAAGTATCTCACAGTTGCCTTGCTCATGCTTTAAGAAAGGATAGGGAAACAGAAACAATAGCAAAAAAGCTGTGACAGAAAATGGCATTTCCATCTAGGACTTTAACAATATTATAAAGCATAATTTTAAAACAAAGTTTTGCAGTGGCTGTATTTCCTTTGTCTAGGTATGTGTTTCCAGAGTGTAAATATTTACTTACATGCATGTGTATGTAAGTGTTTCCGTCCATGTGCATATTCACATGGAGATACACAATTAAAGCAATTAATTACATTTAATAGCAATCTATAAAATGATGTGCCTTAAAAGGCTGATTGCAAAGCCCACCATAATAGCAATTCAATTAAAAGATATTGCATTATTTTTCCTAACGCTGCATGCAAAATCTAGTGAAAACATTTCTGAAATTGGGAGAAACCATTCTAAACATCAGTAGAAATGAATGTTTTATTAAAATCATAACAGTTCCTTTCAAATCCTCAGACAGGAAAATTATGATTATTTACAAATTTGTTTTCATTATATACTGTTATTTTGAAGAAAAGTTTGGACTACCTGTGGAGCTTTAAAAATACCATCATACATGATCAAATCTAAAATAATGGGGACATACATTCCTCAAAAAATAAAACTAAGAGTTTCCAGTGGTTTTTGACATCTCTTTTTCAAACACCTAAAACCAATATGGAGTTAGTCCCAGTTCCTCACTTCTGTATTAATACAGAGAATGATGAAAAACATCTCTATTTCCCTCCATACCAAATCCCAACTTGGAATCTTTCCTTAACTGAAACTTGTGCTAGAATTATTGCAGTTTCTGAATCCTGTTTTCTTGGAGATTTACAGCTACATAGTCTCCAAGCTGTATTTGCTGAATTTACTGAGTTAACTCTTCTGTGTGATAGGCCAACACATTTTTGCAAATGTGATGCTCAATCACTAGGAGAAAAATAGAAAACCTCTTTTAAAATGCTGCAAGGATGAAGATAATTACAGAGCAGAGCTCTTAAACATTTTTCACTGAGTGAATTACATACTAGTTGAAAAACACAGAGCTAAAGCACAGCGCAACGTGGTGTTGGAAATGTTGTTCAGAGGAAGAAATGTAACAATAATTGGCATTAAAAAAAAAGGGATTCAATACACTTCTATGACATCTCTAGCAGTTGATGAGTGCCTAGTCAAATTTATGATGTAAATTATGTTTTTATTTGGCACATTCACAGATATGTCCAATAAATATTCAGTAAGTGACTCTATCCTTCCAGTCTTTAAAGATAAAATCCTTGTGAATAGCTTTTAAACTAAAAAATCAGTGTTGATACCCTGGCTGCAGATCTTGATCCATACTTGGGGGATTATGTGGGCCCCTCTGCTCCTTTGTAGCACAGCTGAGGGTTTTATTTCAAAAATGCACCTGAGTTATAGAACTCTGGGTAAAAAGTTGAATGGTGACTTACAACAGTGGGGCGAGTTTCTGAAGAGGATTCACACTCTTGTGGCATGAGGGAGCATAAACTACTATAGCCTATGCAAAATTCTTATGAATAAGCCTATGTTAAGTTGGTCTGTTCTGGGGTGGAAAGTATGTGGTGCACTTTGCCAGACAGTACTGAAAAAGAGTAAGGTATAACTTGTAAAATTTGAATTGAGCAAAGTATTTTCTGGTTGGATTGAATGTTATTCCATATTCCCTTTTTTTTTTTTTTTCATCTATTGTGGAGTAATAATGATTTTCTAGTACTCTGCAGTGGAATTGTAATAATATTGTTTTATAACCATACCTGTTAAAATCCACAATTCCAACAGCCCAGAAGCAATTTATTGGTTTTTTGGGTTTTTTTAAGTTTGGACATCATGAAACCACAACTGATTATCCTACAGCCACAATATTAATCTTTTGCTGCCTTTTAAGAATAATCTTTGTTCCCTTAACTTCTTATTTAAATACTGATAGAAGTGGCTGCCAGAAAAAAAATACCCCTATGCTTCATGAAGATATAACAAAGGAGTTTTCAAGGCAAAAACAACATTATCATTTCTGCTGTGGCTAAACAGGGTAAGTTTTGATATTTTCTATTCTGGGAATCCTAACAGTATAAAAGCAAATTAAACCCAAGTTGCAAATACTGTTGATGGGAAATGTTACAGAGTTGCCTCACAAGTGTAAGCCTAGAAACCCTGAGCAAAATAATTAGTGGAGTTTCCTTGAAATGTGGCAGGAGAGAGAGAGAGGAATCTGACTGTGGAAAGTCCTTTTGCCTCCATTTAGGGGGGTGTTACTCCTGCTAACCTTAGCTTTCCTTAGAAAACAGACAGCTTGATAGTATTGGAATGTAAGTATTCTTAGATCTAATGGTCGAATAAAGTTTTAAGCAATTATAATTAAATTCAGAAAGTAGAAAGGAAGATTAAATAGCTATGATGCAAGCCAGGAAAAAAATAGGGTTTATACAGGTGATATGAAAATACTGGATATTGAAAGGACGTGAAATCCCTTTACATATAAGGCTGGTTAATTGAGGTCATATAATTAAACATTACAGCTGGCAAGGGGGACAGCGAGTGATACTGCTTTTGGCATAGAGCTGCCAGTGGATATTATTGGTAGCCCTACACAGTTTGGATTGCTATAGAATAATATTAATACATTTGAAGTTATAAATACACAGGTGCAATCAGATTTTTTATCTGGAATTTTCAGTCATTTGGATGTGTGTTTCAATTAAAGAAATCCTGGGGTGGGGGGTGATGTCTATGCCACAGGATTACTTATCAATCACTGTTCCTTAAATCCTTATGTAGATGCTTAATTGACAAGAAATACTGGGAGTAGTTTGCTTCTGAAGTTGATTTAAAATGTTGTGCACTACACTCAAAATGTATTTTGACTTTTTATGATATATCATAGAATGTTTGGTATGCAGTGGACCTTAAACATCATCTAGACTCACAGACTGCGTTAGGTTGCAAAGGATCTTGAAGATCAGCTTGTTCCAACCCCCCTTCCATGGACAGGAACATCTTTCACTAGACCAGGTTGCTCAGAGTCTCATCCAAATTGGTCTTGAACATTTCCAGGGATGGGGTATCCACAAAGCTCACAGCAAAGAATTTCTTCCTAATATATAAATTAAACCTACCATCTTTCACATTGAAGCCATTACCCCTTGTCCTGTCACTACATGCTCTTGCAAATAGTCTTTCTTCATCTTACTAGTAGGCTCCCTTCAAGTACTGGAAGGCCACATTTAGGTCACCCTTTGTCCAGGCTGAACAGTCTCAATTCTCTCAGCCTTTCCTCTAATCATTTTTGTGACCCTCCTCTGGACTCTCTCCAACAGGTCCATGTCCCCCCTGTGCTGGGACCCCAGAGCTGGGTGCAGTGTTCCAGGTGGGATCTCAGCAGAGCAGAGCAGAGGGGCAGAATCCCCTCCCTCCCCTGCTGCCCACGCTGCTTTGGATGCAGCCCAGGACACGTTTGGCTCTCTGGGCTGTGAGTGCTCATGGCTGGGTCATGTCCAGCCTCTCACCCACCAGCACCTCCCTCTTGTCAGGGCTGCTCTCCGTCTGTTCATCCCCCAGCCTGTGTTGGTACTGGGGGTTTGCCCAGCCTTGCAGTTGGTCTTGTTAAATCTCATGAGATTTCCATGGGCCCATTCCTCGACCTTGTCTAGGTCCCTCTGGATGGCATCCTGTCCTTCAAGTGTGGCAACTGCACCACTCATCTTGGTTTCATCAGCAAAATTACTAAGGGTGGACTTGATCTCTTCATCTCTGCCATTAATGAACATATTAAGTAACACTGGTCCCAATATGGTGCCCTGAGGGACATCACTTGATATCCCTTGGGTTGCTGAACCATTGACCATTACCTGGATACGTCTCTCCAACTAATTCCTCATTAATTTAATAGTCCACTTATCAAATCTATCTCTCTCTAGCTTAGAGAATAGGTTGTTGTGGGGGACTTGTAGAGGTAAAGGTGTTTTGGTTCACTTAAGTGTTAGACTTGATGACCCCTGTAGATCCCTTTTAACTAATAATATTCTGTGATTTTATGACTTCTCTACCTGTGTTTGCTGTGCTGCTGCAGGTGAAGATGAAGAATGAGGTTTAAGCAGTATGACTACTCAGCAATGTAGTACAGATAGGCACTCTATCTGTCAGACAAAAATATTTCTGCAAATAGTTTCTTTCTAGCCAGCTGTTCCAAAAGGAAGAAGGTGAAGAAAGCAAAATGGTGTTTCTCTAAAAAAAATCCACTTGTCTCATGCCTTCTCAGAAAAGAAGACAAAGTATGTTTTTTCACAGGACTGAGAACTACTCATCTGGAAGTGGCGGGGGGGGCGGG